>CM055118.1:411908365-411998767 GCA_029206835.1 Rana muscosa | reverse complement strand
GGGATTATGGTGTGTGGGGGGAGGGGGTTATGGTGTGTGGGGGGGATTATGGTGTGTGGGGGGGGGATTATGGTGTGTGGGGGAGGGGGGATTATGGTGTGTGGATAAGGGGGGATTATGGTGTGGGGTTGTTTTTCAGGGGTTGGGTTTGGCCCCTTTAGTTCCAGTGAAGGGAACTCCTAAGGCATACCAAGACATTTTGGACAATTTCATGCCCCCAATTCTGTGGGATCAGATTGGGGATGTCCTACAAGCCTGGCACAATCATTGCTCAAGTGACACAAGAGAATCCTTTCATATGTAGCTTTGCTGTGGTACATGACAGAGCAGGATCCTGCAGGGGACAGCATTGTCAAGCTCTGATTGGTGACACCAGAAATCACCACGTCTCCTCCATGGACTTCTCATGCAGAACACGGATGGGTTATACATGTTCTGATCCATAGGCCAGAAATCCAGCGTTTCCTTATTCCTAAATCACAAGTGGAGTCTGAAGAGAGGAAACATGGAAGTCGGCAGGAAACACAAATGTTCAGATTAGGAAAGGAAATGAAAACGTCTGAGAGGCTCGGCGACCGTTCAGAATGAATGAAGGTTTTCTCAGCGCTCAATATTCTGGATTAATAAATGTATTCAATGCTACAAGTAGGGATGAGCTTCGAGTTCGACTCGAACATTGCCTGTTCGCCCGTTCGCCGAACAGCGAACAAATTGGGGTGTTCGCGGCAAATTCGAAAAATCTATGGGAGAAATCTAAAGTGCTAATTATAAAGGCTTATATGCAAGTTATTGTCATAAAAAGTGTTTGGGGACCCGGGTCCTGCCCCAGGGGACATGTATCAATGCAAAAAGAAGTTTTAAAAACGGCCGTTTTTTCGGGAGCAGTGATTTTAATAATGCTTAAAATGAAACAATAAAAGTGATATAATAGGATTTTTATAACAGCTTACCTGTAAAATCCTTTTCTTGGAGTACATCACGGGACACAGAGCTAGTCATTACATAATGGGTTAAGGGTCACCAGCGGTGATTGGACACTGGCACAACCAATGGAAGACAGTTCCCCTCCATATAACCCCTCCCATCAGGGAAGTACCTCAGTTTTGTAGCAAAGCAGTAAGGTTCCCATAAGAAGGGGGGGACCTCTGTGTCCCGTGGTGTACTCCAAGAAAAGGATTTTACAGGTAAGCTGTTATAAAAATCCTATTTTCTTTATCGTACACCACGGGACACAGAGCCAGTCATTACATAATGGGACGTCCCAGAGCAATGCTCATATGAAGGGGGGGAGACACAGATCAAACCGACCGCTTGCGGACCAGAAGCCCTATACTGCTGCCTGCAGCACACTTCGCCCGAAGGCGGAATCCTCATGTCCTTTCACATCTATTTGATAGAATTTGGAAAATGTAGGGACTGAAGACCAAGTTGCAGCTTTACAGATCTGAGCCATCGAAGCCTGGTGGTGCACTGCCCATGAAGCACCTATCGCCCTGGTAGAGTGCGCCTTAACAGGAAAAGGAGGAGTCCTGTTCTTTAAACCATAAGCTTGAACAATTACTTGTCTAATCCACCTGGAAATGGTGGATTTTGATACCGCTTGGCCCTTCTTGGGACCATCTGGTAAAATAAACAAAACATCTGTTTTACGTATCTGAGCGGTTGCTTGCAGATACACCTTTACCGCTCTCACTAGATCTAGAGAGTGTAATAATTTTTCCCCCGCCGTCCGCGGGTTTGGAAAAAAGGAAGGCAGAACAATGTCTTGATTCAAGTGAAAAGCCGACACCACCTTAGGTAGAAAAGCCGGATGGGGTCGTAGTACGATCTTGTCCTTGTGACAAATTAGATAAGGCTCTTTACAAGAAAGAGCTGCTAGCTCTGATACTCTCCTAGCAGAAGCTATAGCAATCAGAAAGGCCAACTTCCTACTTAATATAATTAAAGGAATATGGCGAATAGGTTCAAAAGGTTGCTTTTGCAACACTGACAATACCAAATTCAAATCCCATGGACACAAGGGAGACCTAACTGGAGGATTTATCCTCAGTACCCCCTGAATGAATGTCCGAACTAGGGAGTGAGATGCCAATGGTCTCTGAAAGAAGACTGATAGAGCCGATATTTGCCCTTTGATGGTGCTAAGGGCTAAATTCATATCCACTCCTAACTGGCAAAAAGCAAGAATCCTACTTATTTCATATTTCTGAGGATTCCAACATCTGGATTCACACCAGGAAACGTATGCTCTCCAGACTCTCTGATAGATGAGTCTGGAGGCTGGCTTTCTAGCATTAATGAGCGTAGAAAGAGCCGGACCAGAGACCCCTCTCTTTTTCAAAATGTGGGTCTCAGCAGCCAGGCCGTCAACTTTAGCCTTTGTAAGGAAGGGTGGAATACTGGACCCTGTGACAGCAGGTCGTGTCGAAGTGGAAACTTCCAGGGCCTTCCTATCGTCATTTTTACAATCTCGGCGTACCAAGGCCTCCTGGGCCAGTTTGGGGCCACTAGGATTACTGGTATTCCCTCCTCCTTGATCCTGCGAAGCAGTCTTTGTAGAAGAGGGATCGGAGGGAATGCATAGATCAGTGAGAACTGATTCCATGGAGTTATTAGAGCGTCTGTATTATTAGAGCGTCTGTCCCGTAGGCTAGAGGATCTCTCGTTCTGGACACAAAGTTGTCCAATTTCTTGTTGAACCTGGCAGCTAGCAGGTCTACATCTGGGTTTCCCCATCTCAGACATATGGCCTGAAAGATCTCGGGGTGAAGAGACCACTCTCCTGGTAGCAGCTGCTGACGACTCAGGTAGTCTGCTTGCCAATTTTCTATCCCTGGAATGAAGATTGCAGAAAGGCAAGGTACATGCTCTTCTGCCCATGCCAGGATCCGGTTCACCTCTCTTTGGGCTGCCCGACTGCGGGTGCCTCCTTGGTGATTGATGTAAGCTACTGCAGTAGCATTGTCGGATTGAACCCGAACTGGGTAGCCCTGTAACCTGTATGTCCAGGTTTTGAGGGCTAGATATACCGCCCGGATCTCTAGCACATTGATGGGCAGGATCCCCTGAGTCTTGGCCCAGGTTCCCTGGGTAGAAGCCTCCTCGAATACTGCACCCCAGTCCGATAGGCTGGCATCCCTAGATACCACCTTCCAGGCCACTGGGAGGAAGGACTTTCCCTTCCGTAAATTCCTGGCTTCTAGCCACCAATCGAAGCTGTGGCGTACTTGTGAGGACAGGCGCATGGGTATATCCAGAGCTTGGCTCTTCCTGTTCCAGGAAGCTAAAATATTGCCTTGAAGTAGTCTCGAATGAAACTGGGCGTAAGGGACCGCCTCGAAGGAGGCTACCATCTTTCCCAATAGTCTCATGCAAAGGCGAATAGACGGCCTCTTGTTTGCTTTGACCTTGTGGATCAGGTCTTTCAGAGACTGTATCTTTGGCTCTGGCAGGTATACCCCGTTTTGGGCTGTATCTATGATCATGCCCAGGTACACTATCCTTCTTTGGGCCTGGAGAGAGGATTTTTGTAAATTTATAATCCATCCTAAATGCTCCAGGTATCCTACTGTAGTGTCTACAGCGTGATCCAATCCCTCCTTTGACTGATCTATTACTAGTAGATCGTCCAGATAGGCTGTTACCGCAATGCCCCGTGTTCTCAGGTTTGCTAACAGAGGAGCTAGCACCTTTGTGAATACTATGGGCGCGGTGGCTACACCAAACGGCAGAGCCACAAATTGAAAGTGGCGATCTTCTACCGCAAACCTTAGGAATCTTTGGTGAGCGGGGAGGATGGGTATGTGTAAATGTGCGTCCTTGATATCTATGGGCGCCATGAATTTTCCGCCCTTTAAAGTGGCGGCCACGGATCGGATCGTTTCCATTCGAAAATGGCGATCGTTCAGGAACCGATTTAGGGATTTTAGATCCAGGATGGGTCTGACATCTCCATTTGGCTTTGGAATCACAAAGAGGTTTGAGTAAAAACCTGCACCTCGCTCTTTTTGGGGTACGTCTGTAACTACCCCTTGAGCCATTAAGTGATTCAAACCTTTGAAGAAGGATTCTCTTTTTTGTGGATCCTTGGAGAGTCTTGAACCTCGGAATTGAGAAGGTGGGATCTCTCGAAATTCCAGTTTGTACCCTGAGGATATTGTGGATACTACCCAATTGTCCTGGATTTCTGACCCCCAAGTCGCTCAGAACTGACAAAGCCTTCCCCCCACTCGGCCGAGCGGGGGCGCCCCTTCACTGAGAGGCTTTGGGGGCTTGCTTATTAGCTCTTGCACCCCACGGCTTCTTGTTCTTCTGAGCTTGCCCCTTGGCTTTTGTGGGCGGCTAAAACAGGCCGCCGCCACTGGTTGGAGTCAGATTTCCCGGGAGCTGGGGAGAGAGAGCGTTTAAAACAAGATCTCTTGTTTTTCTTTCTCTCAGGTAAAAGTCGTTTTACCACTTGATATCTTCTGTATATATTTTTCTAAATCTTCCCCAAATAGGCGTTCGCCATGGAACGGGAACTTGCCAACAGCTTTTTGCATGGGGCCTCTGACCAATGCTTAAGCCAAAGTACTCTGCGCATCTGTACCAGCTGGAGTGTAAGGCGTGATGCCTGTATGATAGAATCTCTCATGGCATCCACTGTGAAGCATAAGGCTTTAGGCAAATTTTCCCAATTTCTAGCCTGCTCTGAAGGCAGTTCCTTCAGCCCCTGCTTTACCTGTTGGCTGATGACCTGACACATACCGACTGCTGCTACTGCAGGTTGGGTAATTGAGCCGGCCAAAAGGAAGGAGGATTTCAACTTCCTCTCAGAAGGATCTTTTAAACCCTTGTACATTATCCACCGGACATGTCAGGTTTTTATTTACACAAGAAATAGCCGCATCTACCGCAGGCAGGCTTCATTTCTTTAAAAAAAAAAATTCCCCCATAGGATAAAGAATGTTAAACCTTTTTGGAGGTGAGAAACGCTTATCTGGATGTTGCCAGTTTGCGTATATTAGATCCTCTAGTAACGGATGAACCGGGAAGGAGCATGCACCTTGCAGGGATCTTAATGACCCTAGGGAGGAGACAGGTAATTCCGTTACCTCCGCAGAGGTTAACTTAAATGCACTGCTATAGCATTGTACCTGTGACCTTAAAATCTGGCTCCTCATCCTCTGCTGATGTAGCCTCCTCCTCCTCATCCTCCTCCCTCAGGTACTTCTGAAGGGAGGTCCAATACTGGAGGAGATCTGCTTCACTTATTGTCCCTTTTTAGAGGACTTAGCGATTAAGGTAGCAATTTTTTCCTCCAGATTATTTAGGGCAGCTGATAAAGTGTCCTCAGTGACATATACAGGCCCAGGCTTCACTGGGGAAGCCGCCATACCTGACAGAGGTAATGGCTCATCCTGAACAGGTGCATTTAGCAACACAGGAGAGGAAGGTACCGAGTCAGCACAGCTAGAGCCCCCTGTCTCAGGCGGTGGTGCTTTCTTATCTCTTTTTGTCCGTATTACTTCCCCTGGAAGGCTTACTGTTTAGACAAAATACAAGGTACCTAAATGCATATACTACCGTGTTCAGTTTAGCAAATACATTAAGTATGCAACTTTTAACACATAACTATGCATAACATGGATGTCTTCTAGGAAGTACCCAATCCAACCACATGGAGTCTTACGTCCCTGTATAGCTGCTGTGTTTCTCTGCCAGGAACAAGAGAACTAACGAGCTTGCTTGCTGCTGCAGTGCTTCTCACACTGACAGTCTTTTAAATTTGGCGCCGTTTCTGTGCCTGCGCGCGCCACGTGCCCGCGCACGCCTTCGCCCCCCCCCCCTCCGATAAAGCGCGCTCCCGCGCGCAGCGCGGCCCTTAGCGCTATGGCGGTGGCCATAGTGAGAGAGGACTCTCATCAGCCCTTGTTCCCACTTACCTGCATCTGCAGGTGTCTGGTCGGCCACCGAAAGGAGGATCGGGGTGCCCCAGCAAGCTCAGCAGCGGAGGTGACGAGCAGTGTACTTCGCCGAAGCCGACACTGAACAG
The DNA here is from genome assembly GCA_029206835.1 of Rana muscosa. Lineage (NCBI taxonomy): Eukaryota > Metazoa > Chordata > Amphibia > Anura > Ranidae > Rana > Rana muscosa. The sequence continues at coordinate 411,992,733 of CM055118.1, read as the reverse complement.
AGTGAGGTGAGTATATTCAGCTCTTTACTCCCCCCAGTGGTGGAAAAAAAGAAGACATCCATTTTTTGAAAAAGGTCCCAACCTAGTTATGGACCTTCTAATCTCACCTTATCCACGCCGCAGGTTTTTCTGCTGAAAGATTTCAGACAGATACCAAACTTCACCCTTCACGGTGGGCTATGTGTGTCAACCTTCAGGGATATGGGTTCCTATTTAAAGGATACCTCTCCCCTGGGCCTTGTACAAGACTCTTACCAGGACTTTATAGCGAAATAGCGAAAGTGCTGGATCTTAGAGCCCAGTCCTCCGAAGAGAGACATTACAGGCGACGCCTCATGGATGAGGCCCGGATCCCATCCAGATTCAGCTCATTTGTAGGTGTCTTGGATGGATCCGAAAGCATAGCTCTTTTACCCCCAGAGGGTCTCTTTGGTAGAGCTTTCCTTTAGCACCTCCTAACGCGTCCAACACCTTTCGACACTGGCGAAAAAACTGAGGTACTTCCCTGATGGGAGGGGTTATATGGAGGGGAACTGTCTTCCATTGGTTGTGCCAGTGTCCAATCACCGCTGGTGACCCTTAACCCATTATGTAATGACTAGCTCTGTGTCCCGTGGTGTACGATAAAGAAATTCCTTTAAATTTCGTACCTGGGCGGTGTGTATGATATGCATGTAAAGTGGCGCATGTTTCCCGTGCTTAGAACTGTCCCTGCACAAAGTGTCATTTTTGAAAGAAAAAAAGTCATTTAAAACTGACTCGCGGCTATTAATGAATTGTCGGCTCCCGGCAATACATACAAAAGTCATTGATAAAAAAAAAAAAGCGTGGGGGTTCCCCAGAATTCAATTACCAGGCCCTTCAGGTCTGGAATGGATATTAAGGGGAACCCCGCCGCAAATTTTTAAAAAAATGGCGTGTGGTTCCCCCTAAAAATCCATACCAGACCCCTTATCCGAGCACGCAACCTGGCCAGCCGCAGGGGAAAAGGGGGGACAAGAGAGCGGCCCCCCCTCCCTCCTGAACCGTACCAGGCCACATGCCCTCAACATGGGGAGGATGTCCCCATGTTGATGGGGACAAGGGCCTCATCCCCACAACCCTTGCCCGGTGGTTGTGGGGGTCTGCGGGTGGGGGGGCTTATCGGAATCTGGAAGACCCCTTTAACAAAGGGGACCCCCAGATCCCGGCCCCCCCCTATGTGAATTGGTAAGGGGTACATTGTACACCTACCATTTCACGAAGAAAGTGTAAAAAAATGTAAATAAAAACACACAAACACCTTGAAAAAGTCCTTTATTTAAAAAAAAAAAAAAAAAAAAACATTCCAGCGGTGAAATCCAGTGTCCCGCGGCGATCCCGATGTCCAGCGCTGTCCTTCATTGGTTGTGCCTGAGCGGACCTGATGGGGAACTTCGTTCGCTGTGTAATACATGTATAGACCCGCCCCTTCTCGCGTTCCGCATCTGGTCCGCTGAGCGGACCTGATGGGGAACTTTAGAAGGGGCGGGTCTATACATTTAAAATACTGAGAGGGAATTCCCCATCAGGTCGGCTCAGGCACAATCAATGAAGGACAGCGCTGGACATCGGGATCGCCGCGGGACACTGGATTTCACCGCTGGAATGTATTTTTTTTGTTTTTTTTTAAATAAAGGACTTTTTCAAGGTGTTTGTGTGTTTTTATTTACATTTTTTTACACTTTCTTCGTGAAATGGTACAATGTACCCCTTACCAATTCACATGGGGGGGGCTGGGATCTGGGGGTCCCCTTTGTTAAAGGGGTCTTCCAGATTCCGATAAGCCCCCCGCCCGCAGACCCCCACAACCACTGGGCAAGGGTTGTGGGGATGAGGCCCTTGTCCCCATCAACATGGGGACATCCTCCCCATGTTGAGGGCATGTGGCCTGGTACGGTTCAGGAGGGAGGGGGGCCGCTCTCTCGTCCCCCCCTTTTCCCCTGCGGCCGGCCAGGTTACGTGCTCGGATAAGGGGTCTGGTATGGATTTTTAGGGGGACTCCACGCCATTTTTTTTTAAGTTTGGGGTGGAGTTCCCCTTAAAATCCATGCCAGATCTGAAGGGCCTGGTATGGATATTTGGGGGAACCCCACGCCATTTTTTTTTTTAAATTTGCGGCGGGGTTCCCCTTAATATCCATTCCAGACCTGAAGGGCCTGGTAATTGAATTCTTGGGAACCCCCACGCTTTTTTTTTTTTTTTATCAATGACTTTTGTATGTATTGCCGGGAGCCGACAATTCATTAATAGCCGCGAGTGAGTTTTAAATGACTTTTTTTCTTTCAAAAATTTCATTTTTTGCAGGGACAGTTCTAAGCACGGGAAACATGCGCCACTTTACATGCATATCATACACACCCCCCAGGTACGAAATTTAAAGGAATATTTCACTTTTATTTTTTCACTTTAAGCATTATTAAAATCACTGCTCCCGAAAAAACGGCCGTTTTAAAAAAAAAAAAAATTGCATTGATACATGTCCCCTGGGGCAGGACCCGGGTCCCCAAACACTTTTTAGGACAATAACTTGCATATAAGCCTTTATAATTAGCACTTTAGATTTCGAACGTTCGAGTCCATTGTATTTAATAGGGTTCTAAAGTTCACACGAACATTCTGTCTGTTCGCAGGTTCTGGTGCGAACCGAACAGGGGGGTGTTCGGCTCATCCCTGGCTACAAGTGGCCTGGACAAGCGAATGTACCGATCTCCTGCCAGACACTCCTATTGACACCAACAGTGGGGCACTATTCCTCTCATTTATACCAATGATGGGGCACTACTGCATCTTCCATACGGATGTTCGTTGGTAGAGCGTTCCATAACCGTGGTCCTTGGACTGCAAATCTTTGTTCTCCTTTAGATTTGTAGCGGGATTTGGGGATGTGGAGGAGGTTTTGGTTGGTTGATCGGAGAAGGCGATTGGGGGTGTAGTGTTTCATCTTCTCACATAAATATTGAGGAGCGTTTCCTTGTGTGCACTTGTGGGTGAGGCAGAGGGTCTTGAATGTGACCCGATCCTTTACGGTTAGCCAATGCAGGATCCTCAGGGACGGGGTGATGGATTCCCAAGGTTTTTTCCCCGTTACCAGTCTGGCTGCCGTGTTCTGGACGACTTGTAGGCGTGAAATCTGGTATTTGGGTAGTCCTATGTAGAGGGAGTTTGCTTAGTCCAGTCGGGAATTGATGATTGTTCCAACTACTACCGCTGTGTCCTCTTCTGGGATGAGGGGGATGAGTCTACGCAGCAGGCAGAGGAGATGGTGAGATCCGCTGACTACTGATCCTATTTGTGCATCCATCGACATCTCCGAGTCAAAGATGTGGTGTGTCATGTGATGGGGCACTATTCCTCCCACTGATACCAATGATGGGGCACTATTCCTCCCACTGATACCAATGATGGGACACTATTGATCTTTTATTGAAAAGAATCAAGCAACCAATTTTTATACAAAAGTAAAAAACAAAACCATAGTACAAAACTTCAACAGAAAACAAAGGAATACACATCCATGTTCAGAATATATACAATATATACATAATCCACTACCAAAACATCCCTAGAAAACTATCTACATAAAGCAGCAGAGAGGGCCTAAGAGGCACAACCCATCACCTATGTACGCAGCCATTTATCAAAAATTCATCAAAAATACTGATAATCTAGGGTGATAAGAGACAGACAGCCACACCCGGGAAAGAGACTCCTGGCAGTCAGGGAGGCTTGAAACCCCTCCACGCCTTCAACCAAGCCCCCTGACCCCGCTTGTCTCTCTCAAGCTCCCGAATCTTCCCCACCTCATGCAAAATGTCACACACCACCACCTCAACAGGAAGGAGTTTTTGCCGAATGCTGACCTGACACCGTGCATTCCAGGTGAAATAACGGACTACTAGGCTAACTAAAAAAAGTGTATCCAAACAAAAAACTCCACCGGTATTGAATGCTCCGTACACCCACTCAGCATAACCCAGCCTGGAGAGGAAAGGGACACCGAGGGCCCGCCCCACCTGTTTATACACCTCTATGTTAAAAGGGCAATGAAGCAGAAAATGGTCCATAGTCTCCTCCTCATCTGCACACTCCTCCCGAGGACAGCTACGATCCATCCCACTGCGGAATTTCAAATTGCCCCGAACATAGAGCTTCCCATGGAAGCACAACCAGGCCAGATCCCTAAATTTAGGGGGTACTCTATCCAAATTAATCAGTCTTAACCCCGCCCTCAAAACTGGGCCCGGGCAATCCCTTAAGGCCAGTGGGTCATGAAAGACTTCGCTCAAGACTCGACTCATAAGGACTTTCCTTGGAACCGATCTGAGATCTTCAGCCGACAATCGCCACTGCCGCAGTAACTTCAGGCACGGAGCGACATAGGCTGGTAGCTGACCACGATGACCCCTGCGATTCTTCACTTGGCCACCTTCTTCCCAAAGTCGTAGAAAAGGCCTAAACCAAGATCTAAATATGCCTACCCATCCAGGAGGTTCCACTGCAAGCATATTACCAATGTTAAACTTTAGAAATAGCAGTGAAAAGAAAAGAACTGGGTTGACCATACCTAAGCCACCCTCCCTCCTGGATAGGTAGGTGACATTCCTCTTGATGGGGTTCAGTCTGTTCCCCCACAGCATCTGGAAGAACACACTACTGACCCTAGCATAGAGAGACACTGGCAAGATGCAGACAAAGCTGACATACAAGAAGATCGGAATCAGGTAAGTCTTAATCAGATCAACCCTTTCCCTCATAGATAACTTCCATCTTTTCCAGCTGACCACCTTAGTATTGGCAATTTCCAGTCTGCCTTCCCAGTTTTTGAGGCCATAATCGCCGGGTCCAAATTCAATGCCTAGTATCTTAATTCTTTCCTGGGGCACTGGAAAGGTGTCCGGGAGATCAAAACCCTCACCATCCTTTCCCATCCAGAAAACTTCAGTCTTTTCCTGATTGATCTTGGAGCCTGATGCTTCAGAATACCGTGATGTCAGAGAGACCACCTCCTCCGCTTCATCCGTCCCAGTGACAATCACCGACACATCATCCGCATAGGCAACAACCCTCAATGGCGGCTCACCCGGGAGCCCCACTGGTACCCCACACAACATGCCGCTCTCTAGCCTCCTGATGAAGGGGTCGATTGCAAACACATAGAGCAGGGGACTCAGGGGACAACCCTGGCGCACCCCGGAGCCAACCCCAAAGGACTGTCCAACCCAACCATTAACAAGAGGGAAGCTTTCTGCCCCCTTATACAAGACTTTCAGCCAATCGACAAAACCACCCGGCAGACCGTACTTACTAAGGAGCAACCACAGGTACTCATGGTTAACACGATCAAAAGCCTTTGCCTGATCCAATGTCAGCAAATACTTTCCCCAGCCTGCAGCCCTGCACCGCTCCAAGGCCTCCCGGACAGCTAAAACCGCTGTGAAGGTGCTCCTACCCTGGACCGAACAGTGCTGATGGCGAGAAAGCAAAGACTCTGCCACTGATGATAGGCGCCAGAAAAATATCTTTGCCAGTATCTTTCTATCGACATTAAGAAGGCTGATGGGGCGCCAATTCTCAATCATCGAAGGATCTTTACCCTTTGAAAGAAGAATCACAGCCGAGTGCCTCATGGAAGGGGAAAGCACCCCCTCAGCAAGGCAACTGTTAAAAACCTCTACCAAATGCGGGGCCAGAATAGACTTAAAGGCTTTGTAAAACTCAGCCGTCAAGCCATCCGGTCCAGGCGACTTTTTAATGGCAAGCTGTTCAATTGCCCTCATCACCTCTTTGACTGTGATCTCCTCTGTCAAATTCATCAATGGAACATCTCCACCATTTAGACCTGGAGTAGAGTCCAAAAAGCTTTCCATCTTGTCACGATCAAGCTCTTTCCTCCCAAGAAGGTCGGCATAAAAGGACCTCACGACCTCCAGAATCCCTGACCTGGACTTTGTCAAGGAACCTGTACTGTCCTTAAGGCCAACGACCGTTTTAACAGCTACACCTTGTTTGCAGTTCTGGTAAGGGTCAGGCGAGTGGTACTTCCCATAGTCCCTCTCCAGAACCAAAGAGGCATGCCGGTCATATTGACACTTCCTGAGAAGGAGTTTCACTTCGGAGATTGCCCCAGGATCTCCTCCTCTCGAGACAAGAATATCCAGCTTCCTCCGTAAACGTTGGTAGGTCATGTATTTATTAAACTGATTTCTATTGGCTAGGCCCCTGAAGAATCCAGCGATCCTCTTTTTGGTCAGCTCCCACCACTCAGCCTTGCTGCTACAAAAGTCCAGGATGGTCACCTGTGCCTGAAAGAATTCCTCAAAGGATTGTCTAACATGTTCTTCCTTGAGTAGTGTCGAATTTAATCTCCAGATGCCCTTGCCCCTCTGAGGGGCGTCTGAAGCATTCAGTACCACAGATAGCATACAGTGATCAGAGAACTCTACTGCCTGCACCACTGGGGGCGAGAAAGCAGAGGCCTCCTTCAAAAAAAAACTATCTATCCTACTCTGACTATTACCACAATGAAAAGTGAACCCGGTGTCATCTGGGAGGTGCTTAATGTGCACATCCACAAGACCAGCATCCCTAACCATACTATTTAAAAAAACGCTATCATATCCCAGCCTGTCCTTGAAGTCCTTCCTGTCCTTGGGCCTAGTTATTGTATTAAAGTCACCTCCAAAGACCACTTGCCGGGATGTAAAAAGAAATGGCTTGATCCTTGTAAAAAGGCATTTCCTGTCCCACTTTGTGTGCGGCCCATAAACATTGATTAGGCGCAGGTCCTGCCCTCCCACAAGGACGTCTAAGACCATACATCTCCCAATCTCCACCTCAATAACCCGCCGGACAGTTACCATGCCGGTTTTAAACAACACCGCCACACCGCCGTAAGGCTCGGCCGCAAGAGACCAGTAAGATGGACCATACCTCCACTCTCTCTTGGCCATATGAATATCTGCCAAGGAGGTGAGCCTAGTCTCTTGCAAAAATAAAATTTCAGCATCTAATTGGCTGAACAAAAAGAAGGCCATAGAACGAGCTCTTACTGACTTAATGCTGGCGACATTAATTGTCACCACTTTTAACGGAGGGGGAACCGCCATTTGGGTTATTGGGTGGATTGCTTCTTAGCTCCCCTCTGCTGCTCATCACCAGAAGCCTCTCTCTTTCTAGAGGCCGCCTCAAAGTCCATTTCGGAATCGGAACTTCTCTCAGAAGAAGCTCCAGATGAAGAAATATCCCACTTGGAGGACCTATGACGGCTGGAGACAGAAACCGGAGCTTCTCGTCCCCGTTCCGTCCTCACCGCCTGCCTCTTCCGCCTCCCAACCTTCCTTCTCTCCTCCAGGTACCGCAGGTCAGCCTCAGAGATGCCCTCATCTCTTATTTTTTTCTTTAAAGTCTTTCCACAAGACTTCTTTACAGAGGAAGGGGCGCCCTTTTTAGTACACGCTGGTGGGGGGGGTGATCCCTTTAAGTCAGACTCGGGAGGGGTAGACTCCTGGGGGGTAACAGACTCGGGGGGCACAGACTTGGAAGGTTCCGACACAAGAGGAGAGGGTACAGTAGGCTGGGGGGACACAGAGACAGAAACAGAAGGAGTACTTACAGACACAGGAGGGGTGGCCACAGGAACTGGAGAGGGATCCTGAGCAGGACCAGGGGAGGGGGTCACCGCAGAGGAGGATGGTACACCAGGGGTCTCACCCTCCATCCTGTCCAGCCTTGACATGTCCTCTACTACCTCCTTCTCCATATTGTGCCAGGCTTCAGGACATCTGCTGTAGGGGTGGCCAAGGCGCAGGCACAGATTGCACCTGATCATCTTAGTGCAGTCCTTAGCCATATGACCCTGACCCCGACACACTGAACACATCAAGGCTGAACAGGAGGAGCTCAAGTGCCCCTTTTCTCCACAGCGGTGACACAGCTTCGGCTGACCAGGGTAGAAAACAGTCATCCTATCCCTCCCTATGAAAGCTGAGGAGGGCAAGTGACGGACAACATTCCCATCCCTGGCCAACCTGACTGTTACCGACCATCCCCCAGTCCAGATGTTACGCTCATCATGGATTTTATTAGGTTTGGTCAAAACTTCCCCATAGTTCCTTAACCAGACCTCTAGATCCCGAGCAGGAACACTCTCATTGGTCAGGATAATGGTTATTTTTTTTACTGTTGACCTCTGAGAAACCGCAACTGGGACCAGACCTTCCCATTCAGGTCTTGACCTGCACCGAGCCTCATATCGCTCCCAGAACAGGTCAAGACCCTCTGGCCTGGTGAAACTAACCGTATAGTCCCTTGTCCCAGCTACATGTATAAAGGCATACAGGTCATTTGCACCAAAACCCATCTCCAATATCAAGTCCACCACTGCACGCCGTGCTGGAGGGATGGCACCACCTTCCCATTTCAGGATAACTACATTACGTCTTGGACCCCCAGCAGAAGCCAGAGACCCAAGACCAGATCTTGGGGTGCTCAAGGTGGCAGCTTGCAGTGGAAAACCCCGCTTGGGAGCGGGACTACCAGGAGCAGAGTGTGCCACTTGTGCAAAAGTAGGTTTATCAGGGCCAAGGGCTGACACTGAAGCCACATCACTCTGTATATTATTATTATTATTATCAACTGTATGAACTGAAATGGCAGGATCTGTAGCAGGATTGTTCATCACACTGGTACTGGGGTGATTGTTATCAGTCACAGAACTATTCAAATTCCCATCAGGAATAGTCACAGTGGCTGCAATACCAGCTGTCTCCTGATGCTGCACTGTAGAGTCCTCAGCAGCAGTGGGGCAAACAGCTTTGGACTCAGCCAAAGAAGGGTTAATGGGCTGTTCTGACACTTGCAGTCCATCCACAGAAATGACATTTTTTAAACGTATCTCTTGCTGCATTGCAGCCTCAGCAGGCACAACATTGCTGCACACAGGACTAGCAGCCTGATTGTCATTAGGCACATTGTCAGTCACAGTGTTAAAAGGAACAAAAACAGTCTTATCCACAACATGGGACTTAGCAGGCTTCACTTTATCAGGCACATCATCAGTAATGTCTTCCTCATTAAACACCATCTGATCCCCCCGCATAGGAGACTCCATTACCTGGATGGCCCTCAGCATACCTCCTGAATCTTGGGAAGGCCTGGGGCTGCTTACCTCTCCCTGGGGGGGCAGGGGGGTCAGAACTGGGGGTCTCCTCCTCCTCCACCTCCATCTTTGTCACCCTTCCAAACCTTTTGTCGTTACAAAATTTTTCTTTAAAGGGCCCATCTCTGCCTTCCATCATGGCCACGATGGTCTCCTGATGATCCACACGGACCTTGGCCAGCTGGATTTCCGGATCCATAGATCCCCGTTTCTGGCTGTGTAAGCCCTCACGTTGCCTTCGCAGGCGCTTCAACTCCGCTCTCAACTTGTAGAGCTTGTCCCTCTCCCTGTTCAGGACTTTAATCCCGGCCACCACTCGCTCCCGAATGGCCTCCGAGCCTTCATCCTCACCAGGGGCAGAGAGATCGGCTTGTGCAGAGGCAGGCAGTTCACCTGATGGCCCAGGAGATGGCTGGGAGCTTCCAGCAGGAGAGGCCCCGCTGGCCTCCATGGCCTCCCCAGAAAGGGGGCCAGGGAGCTGGGAGAGATTTCACCACCACTCCCTTCTCACAGAGCAGCTTCAGAGGCACCTTCCTCCTGACACACCTGTGCTCCAATGATGGGCGGGGCACTATTCCTCCCACTGACACCAATGATGGGGCACTATTCCTCCCACTGACAACAATGATAGGGCACTATTCCTCCCACTGACACCAATGATGGGGCACTATTCCTCCCACTGACAACAATGATAGGGCACTATTCCTCCCACTGACACCAATGATGGGGCACTATTCCTCCCACTGATACCAATGATGGGACACTATTCCTCCCACTGACACCAATGATGGGGAACTATTCCTCCCACTGATACCAATGATGGGACACTATTGATCTTTTATTGAAAAGAATCAAGCAACCAATTTTATACAAAAGTAAAAAACAAAACCATAGTACAAAACTTCAACAGAAAACAAAGGAATACACATCCATGTTCAGAATATATACAATATATACATAATCCACTACCAAAACATCCCTAGAAAACTATCTACATAAAGCAGCAGAGAGGGCCTAAGAGGCACAACCCATCACCTATGTACGCAGCCATTTATCAAAAATTCATCAAAAATACTGATAATCTAGGGTGATAAGAGACAGACAGCCACACCCGGGAAAGAGACTCCTGGCAGTCAGGGAGGCCTGAAACCCCTCCACGCCTTCAACCAAGCCCCCTGACCCCGCTTGTCTCTCTCAAGCTCCCGAATCTTCCCCACCTCATGCAAAATGTCACACACCACCACCTCAACAGGAAGGAGTTTTTGCCGAATGCTGACCTGACACCGTGCATTCCAGGTGAAATAACGGACTACTAGGCTAACTAAAAAAAGTGTATCCAAACAAAAAACTCCACCGGTATTGAATGCTCCGTACACCCACTCAGCATAACCCAGCCTGGAGAGGAAAGGGACACCGAGGGCCCGCCCCACCTGTTTATACACCTCTATGTTAAAAGGGCAATGAAGCAGAAAATGGTCCATAGTCTCCTCCTCATCTGCACACTCCTCCCGAGGACAGCTACGATCCATCCCACTGCGGAATTTCAAATTGCCCCGAACATAGAGCTTCCCATGGAAGCACAACCAGGCCAGATCCCTAAATTTAGGGGGTACTCTATCCAAATTAATCAGTCTTAACCCCGCCCTCAAAACTGGGCCCGGGCAATCCCTTAAGGCCAGTGGGTCATGAAAGACTTCGCTCAAGACTCGACTCATAAGGACTTTCCTTGGAACCGATCTGAGATCTTCAGCCGACAATCGCCACTGCCGCAGTAACATCAGGCACGGAGCGACATAGGCTGGTAGCTGACCACGATGACCCCTGCGATTCTTCACTTGGCCACCTTCTTCCCAAAGTCGTAGAAAAGGCCTAAACCAAGATCTAAATATGCCTACCCATCCAGGAGGTTCCACTGCAAGCATATTACCAATGTTAAACTTGAGAAACAGCAGTGAAAAGAAAAGAACTGGGTTGACCATACCTAAGCCACCCTCCCTCCTGGATAGGTAGGTGACATTCCTCTTGATGGGGTTCAGTCTGTTCCCCCACAGCATCTGGAAGAACACACTACTGACCCTAGCATAGAGAGACACTGGCAAGATGCAGACAAAGCTGACATACAAGAAGATCGGAATCAGGTAAGTCTTAATCAGATCAACCCTTTCCCTCATAGATAACTTCCATCTCTTCCAGCTGACCACCTTAGTATTGGCAATTTCCAGTCTGCCTTCCCAGTTTTTGAGGCCATAATCGCCGGGTCCAAATTCAATGCCTAGTATCTTAATTCTTTCCTGGGGAACTGGAAAGGTGCCCGGGAGATCAAACCCCTCACCTTCCTTTCCCATCCAGAAAACTTCAGTCTTTTCCTGATTGATCTTGGAGCCTGATGCTTCAGAATACCGTGATGTCAGAGAGACCACCTCCTCCGCTTCATCCGTCCCAGTGACAATCACCGACACATCATCCGCATAGGCAACAACCCTCAAAGGCGGCTCACCCGGGAGCCCCACTGGTACCCCACACAACATGCCACTCTCTAGCCTCCTGATGAAGGGGTCGATTGCAAACACATAGAGCAGGGGACTCAGGGGACAACCCTGGCGCACCCCGGAGCCAACCTCAAAGGACTGTCCAACCCAACCATTAACAAGAGGGAAGCTTTCTGCCCCCTTATACAAGACTTTCAGCCAATCGACAAAACCACCCGGCAGACCGTACTTACTAAGGAGCAACCACAGGTACTCATGGTTAACACGATCAAAAGCCTTTGCCTGATCCAATGTCAGCAAATACTTTCCCCAGCCTGCAGCCCTGCACCGCTCCAAGGCCTCCCGGGCAGCTAAAACCGCTGTGAAGGTGCTCCTACCCTGAACCGAACAGTGCTGATGGCGAGAAAGCAAAGACTCTGCCACTGACGATAGGCGCCAGAAAAATATCTTTGCCAGTATCTTTCTATCGACATTAAGAAGGCTGATGGGGCGCCAATTCTCAATCATCGAAGGATCTTTACCCTTTGAAAGAAGAATCACAGCCGAGTGCCTCATGGAAGGGGAAAGCACCCCCTCAGCAAGGCAACTGTTAAAAACCTCTACCAAATGCGGGGCCAGAATAGACTTAAAGGCTTTGTAAAACTCAGCCGTCAAGCCATCCGGTCCAGGCGACTTTTTGATGGCAAGCTGTTCAATTGCCCTCATCACCTCTTTGACTGTGATCTCCTCTGTCAAATTCATCAATGGAACATCTCCACCATTTAGACCTGGAGTAGAGTCCAAAAAGCTTTCCATCTTGTCACGGTCAAGCTCTTTCCTCCCAAGAAGGTCGGCATAAAAGGACCTCACGACCTCCAGAATCCCTGACCTGGACTTTGTCAAGGAACCTGTACTGTCCTTAAGGCCAACGACCATTTTAACAGCTACACCTTGTTTGCAGTTCTGGTAAGGGTCAGGCGAGTGGTACTTCCCATAGTCCCTCTCCAGAACCAAAGAGGCATGCCGGTCATATTGACACTTCCTGAGAAGGAGTTTCACTTCGGAGATTGCCCCAGGATCTCCTCCTCTCGAGACAAGAATATCCAGCTTCCTCCGTAAACGTTGGTAGGTCATGTATTTATTAAACTGATTTCTATTGGCTAGGCCCCTGAAGAATCCAGCGATCCTCTTTTTGGTCAGCTCCCACCACTCAGCCTTGCTGCTACAAAAGTCCAGGATGGTCACCTGTGCCTGAAAGAATTCCTCAAAGGATTGTCTAACATGTTCTTCCTTGAGTAGAGTCGAATTTAATCTCCAGATGCCCTTGCCCCTCTGAGGGGCGTCCGAAGCATTCAGGACCACAGATAGCATACAGTGATCAGAGAACTCTACTGCCTGCACCACTGGGGGCGAGAAAGCAGAGGCCTCCTTCAAAAAAAAACTATCTATCCTACTCTGACTATTACCACGATGAAAGGTGAACCCTGTGTCATCCGGGAGGTGCTTAATGTGCACATCCACAAGACCAGCATCCCTAACCATACTATTTAAAAAAACGCTATCATATCCCAGCCTGTCCTTGAAGTCCTTCCTGTCCTTGGGCCTAGTTACTGTATTAAAGTCACCTCCAAAGACCACTTGCTGGGATGTAAAAAAAAATGGCTTGATCCTTGTAAAAAGGCATTTCCTGTCCCACTTTGTGTGCGGCCCATAAACATTGATTAGGCGCAGGTCCTGCCCTCCCACAAGGACGTCTAAGACCATACATCTCCCAATCTCCACCTCAATAACCCGCCGGACAGTTACCATGCCGGTTTTAAACAACACCGCCACACCGCCGTAAGGCTCGGCCGCAAGAGACCAGTAAGATGGACCATACCTCCACTCTCTCTTGGCCATATGAATATCTGCCAAGGAGGTGAGCCTAGTCTCTTGCAAAAATAAAATTTCAGCATCTAATTGGCTGAACAAAAAGAAGGCCATAGAACGAGCTCTTACTGACTTAATGCTGGCGACATTAATTGTCACCACTTTTAACGGAGGGGGAACCGCCATTTGGGTTATTGGGTGGATTGCTTCTTAGCTCCCCTCTGCTGCTCATCACCAGAAGCCTCTCTCTTTCTAGAGGCCGCCTCAAAGTCCATTTCGGAATCGGAACTTCTCTCAGAAGAAGCTCCGGATGAAGAAATATCCCACTTGGAGGACCTATGACGGCTGGAGACAGGAACCGGAGCTTCCCGTCCCCGTTCCGTCCTCACCGCCTGCCTCTTCCGCCTCCCAACCTTCCTTCTCTCTTCCAGGTACTGCAGGTCAGCCTCAGAGATGCCCTCATCTCTTACTTTTTTCTTTAAAGTCTTTTTAGAAGACTTCTTTACAGAGGAAGAAGCAACCTTTTTAGTACACGCTGGTGGGGGGGGGGTGATCCCTTTAAGTCAGACTCAGGAGGGGTAGACTCCTGGGGGGTAACTGACTCGGGGGGCACAGACTTGGAAGGTTCTGACACAAGAGGAGAGGGTACAGTAGGCTGGGGGGACACAGAGACAGAAACAGAAGGAGTACTTACAGACACAGGAGGGGTGGCCACAGGAACTGGAGAGGGATCCTGAGCAGGACCGGGGGAGGGGGTCACCGCAGAGGAGGATGGTACACCAGGGGTCTCACCCTCCATCCTGTCCAGCCTTGACATGTCATCTACTACCTCCTTCTCCATATTGTGCCAGGCTTCAGGACACCTGCTGTAGGGGTGGCCAAGGCGCAGGCACAGGTTGCACCTGATCTTCCTGGTACAGTCCTTAGCCATATGACCCTGACCCCGACACACTGAACACATCAAGGCTGAACAGGAGGAGCTCAAGTGCCCCTTTTCTCCACAGCGGTGACACAGCTTCGGCTGACCAGGGTAGAAAACAGTCATCCTATCCCTCCCTATGAAAGCTGAGGAGGGCAGGTGACGGACAACATTCCCATCCCTGGCCAACCTGACTGTTACTGACCATCCCCCAGTCCAGATGTTACGCTCATCATGGATTTTATTAGGTTTGGTCAAAACTTCCCCATAGTTCCTTAACCAGACCTCTAGATCCCGAGCAGGAACACTCTCATTGGTCAGGATAATGGTAATTTTTTTTACTGTTGACCTCTGAGAAACCGCAACTGGGACCAGACTTTCCCATTCAGGTCTTGACCTGCACCGAGCCTCATATCGCTCCCAGAACAGGTCAAGACCCTCTGGCCTGGTGAAACTAACCGTATAGTCCCTTGTCCCAGCTACGTGTATAAAGGCATACAGGTCATTTGCACCAAAACCCATCTCCAATATCATATCTACCACTGCACGCCGTGCTGGAGGGATGGCACCACCTTCCCATTTCAGAATAACTACATTCCGTCTGGGACCCCCAGCAGAAGCCAGAGACCCAAGACCAGATCCTGGGGCGCTCAAAGTGGCAGCTTGTAGGGGAAAACCCCGCTTGGGAGCGGGACTACCAGGAGCAGAGTGTGCCACCTCTGCAAATGTAGGTTTCTCAGGGCCAGGGGCCCACACTGAAGTCACATTAGTCTGCACATTATCTGCATGAACAGAGTTGGTAGGATTGTCCATCACACTTGTACTGGGACCATTGTTCATCACACTTGTACTGGGACCATTGTTCATCACACCTGAACTGGGAGGATTTTTTTTAGCCACACACACATTCCCATCAGCAATAGTCACAGTTGCTGCAATACCAGTTGTCTCCTGATGCTGCACTGTAGAGCCCTCAGCAGCAGTGGGGCAAACAGCTTTGGACTCAGCCAAAGAAGGGTTAATGGGCTCTTCTGACACTTGCAGTTCATTTGCAGAAATGACATTTTTTAAATGCAAACCTTGCTGCATTGCAGCCTCAGCAGGCACAACATTGTCATTAGGCACATTATCAGTCATGGTGCTAGATGGTACAAAAACAGTCTTATCCACAACATGGGACTTAGCAGGCTTTACTTTATCAGGTACATCATCAGTAATGTCTTCCTCATTAAATATCATCTGATTCCCCCGCATAGGAGACTCCATTACCTGGATGGCCCTTAGCATGCCTCCTGAGTCCTGGGAAGGCCTGGGGCTTCTTACCTCTCCCTGGGGGGGCAGGGGGTCAGAACTGGGGGTCTCCTCCTCCTCCACCTCCATCTTTGTCACCCTTCCAAACCTCTTGTCGTTGCAAAACTTCTCTTTAAAGGGCCCATCTCTGCCTTCCATCATGGCCACGATGGTCTCCTGATGATCCACACGGACCTTGGCCAGCTGGTTTTCCGGATCCATGGATCCCCGTTTCTGGCTGTGTAAGCCCTCACGTTGCCTTCGCAGGCGCTTCAACTCCGCTCTCAGCTTGTAGAGCTTGTCCCTCTCCCTGTTCAGGACCTTAATCCCGGCCACCACTCGCTCCCGAATGGCCTCCGAGCCTTCATCCTCACCAGGGGTAGAGAGATCAGCTTGTGCAGAGGCAGGCAGTTCACCTGATGGCCCAGGAGATGGCTGGGAGCCTCCAGCAGGAGAAGCCCCGCTGCCCTCCATGGCCTCCCCAGAAAGGGGGCCAGGGAGCTGGGAGAGATTTCACCACCACTCCCTTCTCACAGAGCAGCTTCAGAGGCACCTTCCTCCTGACACACCTGTGCTCCAATGATGGGTGGGGCACTATTGATCTTTTATTGAAAAGAATCAAGCAACCAATTTTATACAAAAGTAAAAAACAAAACCATAGTACAAAACTTCAACAGAAAACAAAGGAATACACATCCATGTTCAGAATATATACAATATATACATAATCCACTACCAAAACATCCCTAGAAAACTATCTACATAAAGCAGCAGAGAGGGCCTAAGAGGCACAACCCATCACCTATGTACGCAGCCATTTATCAAAAATTCATCAAAAATACTGATAATCTAGGGTGATAAGAGACAGACAGCCACACCCGGGAAAGAGACTCCTGGCAGTCAGGGAGGCCTGAAACCCCTCCACGCCTTCAACCAAGCCCCCTGACCCCGCTTGTCTCTCTCAAGCTCCCGAATCTTCCCCACCTCATGCAAAATGTCACACACCACCACCTCAACAGGAAGGAGTTTTTGCCGAATGCTGACCTGACACCGTGCATTCCAGGTGAAATAACGGACTACTAGGCTAACTAAAAAAAGTGTATCCAAACAAAAAACTCCACCGGTATTGAATGCTCCGTACACCCACTCAGCATAACCCAGCCTGGAGAGGAAAGGGACACCGAGGGCCCGCCCCACCTGTTTATACACCTCTATGTTAAAAGGGCAATGAAGCAGAAAATGGTCCATAGTCTCCTCCTCATCTGCACACTCCTCCCGAGGACAGCTACGATCCATCCCACTGCGGAATTTCAAATTGCCCCGAACATAGAGCTTCCCATGGAAGCACAACCAGGCCAGATCCCTAAATTTAGGGGGTACTCTATCCAAATTAATCAGTCTTAACCCCGCCCTCAAAACTGGGCCCGGGCAATCCCTTAAGGCCAGTGGGTCATGAAAGACTTCGCTCAAGACTCGACTCATAAGGACTTTCCTTGGAACCGATCTGAGATCTTCAGCCGACAATCGCCACTGCCGCAGTAACATCAGGCACGGAGCGACATAGGCTGGTAGCTGACCACGATGACCCCTGCGATTCTTCACTTGGCCACCTTCTTCCCAAAGTCGTAGAAAAGGCCTAAACCAAGATCTAAATATGCCTACCCATCCAGGAGGTTCCACTGCAAGCATATTACCAATGTTAAACTTGAGAAACAGCAGTGAAAAGAAAAGAACTGGGTTGACCATACCTAAGCCACCCTCCCTCCTGGATAGGTAGGTGACATTCCTCTTGATGGGGTTCAGTCTGTTCCCCCACAGCATCTGGAAGAACACACTACTGACCCTAGCATAGAGAGACACTGGCAAGATGCAGACAAAGCTGACATACAAGAAGATCGGAATCAGGTAAGTCTTAATCAGATCAACCCTTTCCCTCATAGATAACTTCCATCTCTTCCAGCTGACCACCTTAGTATTGGCAATTTCCAGTCTGCCTTCCCAGTTTTTGAGGCCATAATCGCCGGGTCCAAATTCAATGCCTAGTATCTTAATTCTTTCCTGGGGAACTGGAAAGGTGCCCGGGAGATCAAACCCCTCACCTTCCTTTCCCATCCAGAAAACTTCAGTCTTTTCCTGATTGATCTTGGAGCCTGATGCTTCAGAATACCGTGATGTCAGAGAGACCACCTCCTCCGCTTCATCCGTCCCAGTGACAATCACCGACACATCATCCGCATAGGCAACAACCCTCAAAGGCGGCTCACCCGGGAGCCCCACTGGTACCCCACACAACATGCCACTCTCTAGCCTCCTGATGAAGGGGTCGATTGCAAACACATAGAGCAGGGGACTCAGGGGACAACCCTGGCGCACCCCGGAGCCAACCTCAAAGGACTGTCCAACCCAACCATTAACAAGAGGGAAGCTTTCTGCCCCCTTATACAAGACTTTCAGCCAATCGACAAAACCACCCGGCAGACCGTACTTACTAAGGAGCAACCACAGGTACTCATGGTTAACACGATCAAAAGCCTTTGCCTGATCCAATGTCAGCAAATACTTTCCCCAGCCTGCAGCCCTGCACCGCTCCAAGGCCTCCCGGGCAGCTAAAACCGCTGAGAAGGTGCTCCTACCCTGGACCGAACAGTGCTGATGGCGAGAAAGCAAAGACTCTGCCACTGACGATAGGCGCCAGAAAAATATCTTTGCCAGTATCTTTCTATCGACATTAAGAAGGCTGATGGGGCGCCAATTCTCAATCATCGAAGGATCTTTACCCTTTGAAAGAAGAATCACAGCCGAGTGCCTCATGGAAGGGGAAAGCACCCCCTCAGCAAGGCAACTGTTAAAAACCTCTACCAAATGCGGGGCCAGAATAGACTTAAAGGCTTTGTAAAACTCAGCCGTCAAGCCATCCGGTCCAGGCGACTTTTTGATGGCAAGCTGTTCAATTGCCCTCATCACCTCTTTGACTGTGATCTCCTCTGTCAAATTCATCAATGGAACATCTCCACCATTTAGACCTGGAGTAGAGTCCAAAAAGCTTTCCATCTTGTCACGGTCAAGCTCTTTCCTCCCAAGAAGGTCGGCATAAAAGGACCTCACGACCTCCAGAATCCCTGACCTGGACTTTGTCAAGGAACCTGTACTGTCCTTAAGGCCAACGACCGTTTTAACAGCTACACCTTGTTTGCAGTTCTGGTAAGGGTCAGGCGAGTGGTACTTCCCATAGTCCCTCTCCAGAACCAAAGAGGCATGCCGGTCATATTGACACTTCCTGAGAAGGAGTTTCACCTCGGAGATTGCCCCAGGATCTCCTCCTCTCGAGACAAGAATATCCAGCTTCCTCCGTAAACGTTGGTAGGTCATGTATTTATTAAACTGATTTCTATTGGCTAGGCCCCTGAAGAATCCAGCGATCCTCTTTTTGGTCAGCTCCCACCACTCAGCCTTGCTGCTACAAAAGTCCAGGATGGTCACCTGTGCCTGAAAGAATTCCTCAAAGGATTGTCTAACATGTTCTTCCTTGAGTAGAGTCAAATTTAATCTCCAGATGCCCTTGCCCCTCTGAGGGGCGTCCGAAGCATTCAGTACCACAGATAGCATACAGTGATCAGAGAACTCTACTGCCTGCACCACTGGGGGTGAGAAAGCAGAGGCCTCCTTAAAAAAAAAACTATCTATCCTACTCTGACTATTACCACGATGAAAAGTGAACCCGGTGTCATCTGGGAGGTGCTTAATGTGCACATCCACAAGACCAGCATCCCTAACCATACTATTTAAAAAAACGCTATCATATCCCAGCCTGTCCTTGAAGTCCTTCCTGTCCTTGGGCCTAGTTACTGTATTAAAGTCACCTCCAAAGACCACTTGCTGGGATGTAAAAAAAAATGGCTTGATCCTTGTAAAAAGGCATTTCCTGTCCCACTTTGTGTGCGGCCCATAAACATTGATTAGGCGCAGGTCCTGCCCTCCCACAAGGACGTCTAAGACCATACATCTCCCAATCTCCACCTCAATAACCCGCCGGACAGTTACCATGCCGGTTTTAAACAACACCGCCACACCGCCGTAAGGCTCGGCCGCAAGAGACCAGTAAGATGGACCATACCTCCACTCTCTCTTGGCCATATGAATATCTGCCAAGGAGGTGAGCCTAGTCTCTTGCAAAAATAAAATTTCAGCATCTAATTGGCTGAACAAAAAGAAGGCCATAGAACGAGCTCTTACTGACTTAATGCTGGCGACATTAATTGTCACCACTTTTAACGGAGGGGGAACCGCCATTTGGGTTATTGGGTGGATTGCTTCTTAGCTCCCCTCTGCTGCTCATCACCAGAAGCCTCTCTCTTTCTAGAGGCCGCCTCAAAGTCCATTTCGGAATCGGAACTTCTCTCAGAAGAAGCTCCGGATGAAGAAATATCCCACTTGGAGGACCTATGACGGCTGGAGACAGGAACCGGAGCTTCCCGTCCCCGTTCCGTCCTCACCGCCTGCCTCTTCCGCCTCCCAACCTTCCTTCTCTCTTCCAGGTACTGCAGGTCAGCCTCAGAGATGCCCTCATCTCTTACTTTTTTCTTTAAAGTCTTTTTAGAAGACTTCTTTACAGAGGAAGAAGCAACCTTTTTAGTACACGCTGGTGGGGGGGGGGTGATCCCTTTAAGTCAGACTCAGGAGGGGTAGACTCCTGGGGGGTAACTGACTCGGGGGGCACAGACTTGGAAGGTTCTGACACACGAGGAGAGGGTACAGTAGGCTGGGGGGACACAGAGACAGAAACAGAAGGAGTACTTACAGACACAGGAGGGGTGGCCACAGGAACTGGAGAGGGATCCTGAGCAGGACCGGGGGAGGGGGTCACCGCAGAGGAGGATGGTACACCAGGGGTCTCACCCTCCATCCTGTCCAGCCTTGACATGTCATCTACTACCTCCTTCTCCATATTGTGCCAGGCTTCAGGACACCTGCTGTAGGGGTGGCCAAGGCGCAGGCACAGGTTGCACCTGATCTTCCTGGTACAGTCCTTAGCCATATGACCCTGACCCCGACACACTGAACACATCAAGGCTGAACAGGAGGAGCTCAAGTGCCCCTTTTCTCCACAGCGGTGACACAGCTTCGGCTGACCAGGGTAGAAAACAGTCATCCTATCCCTCCCTATGAAAGCTGAGGAGGGCAGGTGACGGACAACATTCCCATCCCTGGCCAACCTGACTGTTACCGACCATCCCCCAGTCCAGATGTTACGCTCATCATGGATTTTATTAGGTTTGGTCAAAACTTCCCCATAGTTCCTTAACCAGACCTCTAGATCCCGAGCAGGAACACTCTCATTGGTCAGGATAATGGTAATTTTTTTTACTGTTGACCTCTGAGAAACCGCAACTGGGACCAGACTTTCCCATTCAGGTCTTGACCTGCACCGAGCCTCATATCCCTCCCAGAACAGGTCAAGACCCTCTGGCCTGGTGAAACTAACCGTATAGTCCCTTGTCCCAGCTACGTGTATAAAGGCATACAGGTCATTTGCACCAAAACCCATCTCCAATATCATATCTACCACTGCACGCCGTGCTGGAGGGATGGCACCACCTTCCCATTTCAGAATAACTACATTCCGTCTGGGACCCCCAGCAGAAGCCAGAGACCCAAGACCAGATCCTGGGGCGCTCAAAGTGGCAGCTTGTAGGGGAAAACCCCGCTTGGGAGCGGGACTACCAGGAGCAGAGTGTGCCACCTCTGCAAATGTAGGTTTCTCAGGGCCAGGGGCCCACACTGAAGTCATATTAGTCTGCACATTATCTGCATGAACAGAGTTGGTAGGATTGTCCATCACACTTGTACTGGGACCATTGTTCATCACACTTGTACTGGGACCATTGTTCATCACACTTGTACTGGGACCATTGTTCATCACACCTGAACTGGGAGGATTTTTTTCAGCCACACACACATTCCCATCAGCAATAGTCACAGTTGCTGCAATACCAGTTGTCTCCTGATGCTGCACTGTAGAGCCCTCAGCAGCAGTGGGGCAAACAGCTTTGGACTCAGCCAAAGAAGGGTTAATGGGCTCTTCTGACACTTGCAGTTCATTTACAGAAATGACATTTTTTGAATGCAAGTCTTGCTGCATTGCAGCCTCAGCAGGCACAACATTGTCATTAGGCACATTATCAGTCATGGTGCTAGATGGTACAAAAACAGTCTTATCCACAACATGGGACTTAGCAGGCTTTACTTTATCAGGTACATCATCAGTAATGTCTTCCTCATTAAATATCATCTGATTCCCCCGCATAGGAGACTCCATTACCTGGATGGCCCTTAGCATGCCTCCTGAGTCCTGGGAAGGCCTGGGGCTTCTTACCTCTCCCTGGGGGGGCAGGGGGTCAGAACTGGGGGTCTCCTCCTCCTCCACCTCCATCTTTGTCACCCTTCCAAACCTCTTGTCGTTGCAAAACTTCTCTTTAAAGGGCCCATCTCTGCCTTCCATCATGGCCACGATGGTCTCCTGATGATCCACACGGACCTTGGCCAGCTGGATTTCCGGATCCATGGATCCCCGTTTCTGGCTGTGTAAGCCCTCACGTTGCCTTCGCAGGCGCTTCAACTCCGCTCTCAGCTTGTACAGCTTGTCCCTCTCCCTGTTCAGGACCTTAATCCCGGCCACCACTCGCTCCCGAATGGCCTCCGAGCCTTCATCCTCACCAGGGGTAGAGAGATCAGCTTGTGCAGAGGCAGGCAGTTCACCTGATGGCCCAGGAGATGGCTGGGAGCCTCCAGCAGGAGAAGCCCCGCTGCCCTCCATGGCCTCCCCAGAAAGGGGGCCAGGGAGCTGGGAGAGATTTCACCACCACTCCCTTCTCACAGAGCAGCTTCAGAGGCACCTTCCTCCTGACACACCTGTGCTCCAATGATGGGTGGGGCACTATTCCTTCCACTGACACCAATGATGGGGAACTATTCCTCCCACTGATACCAATGATGGGACACTATTCCTCCCACTGACACCAATTATGGGGCACTATTCCTCCCACTGACACCAATGATGGGGCACTATTCCTCCCACTGATACCAATGATGGGGCACTATTCCTCCCACTGATACCAATAATGGGGCGCCATTCCTCCCACTGACACCAATTATGGGGCACTATTCCTCCCACTGACACCAATGATGGGGCACTATTCCTCCCACTGATACCAATGATGGGGCACTATTCCTCCCACTGATACCAATAATGGGGCGCCATTCCTCCCACTGATACCAATGATGGGCCACTATTCCTCCCACTGATACCAATGATGGGGCACTATTCCTCCCACTGATACCAATGATGGGGCACTATTCCTCCCACTGATACCAATAATGGGGCACTATTCCTCCCACTGATACCAATGATGGGCCACTATTCCTCCCACTGATACCAATGATGGGGCACTATTCCTCCCACTGATACCAATGATGGGGCACTATTCCTCCCACTGATGGGGCACTATTCCTCCCACTGATACCAGTGATGGGGCACTATTCCTCCCACTGATACCAATGATGGGGCACTATTCCTCCCACTGATACCAATGATGGGGCACTATTCCTCCCACTGATACCAATGATGGGGCACTATCCTCCCACTGATACCAATGATGGGGCACTATTCCTCCCACTGATACCAATGATGGGGCACTTTTCCTCCCACTGATACCAACGATGGGACACTATTCCTCCCACTGACACCAATGATGGGGCACTATTCCTCCCACTGACACCAATGATGGGGCACTGTTCCTCTTAGACTCAGGCTAGCCGAGGCACACTGATAATCCCATTGTTTTGTTTATTGTGGTGGGAGTTGGGTTTTCAGTAATCAGATGAGATCCTTCATGTAGATGGGGGGGGCAGAGCCATAGGGGGGCGGAGATGGGGGGCAGGTCTCAGAAGGGTATTTATGGTCTTTCTCTGAGGTTTTCCTATATAAATGGAATCCGACTGGAATTCTAATAACGTCTTCCCACCATATCCACATCTCATGTTTATGTGGGGAGATCTGCTGGGGTTGCTCTTTGCTGGTTCTTAGAATGTATATCCAGCCTGTAGAGATGTAATTACCGGGGTGCCCAACCAATCAGAAGGCTGAGATTTTGCCAGAATGTGGGAGCGCCGGGGCTCAGACTCACCGTGTTATTATCACTTGCTGTGGTAATTACTTTGTCTGTATCTTTGGCCGGCATTTTAAGGACAACATTCAGATTCTTCTCTTTAGATTTTCATTTCGGTTCTCAAGACGGAGCCAATCTTTGTGCCATTAAGGAATATATAGTAAAAATCGCATTGCTGGGGGGGCGCTGAATGGTAGAAGTCCGAGGGGGGGGGAGGGGCAGACCCCATCTTGTTCTATGACTTTTATTGTTCATGGAAGTTGGAAAGTAGAACAATGTTACATGAGCCTTTACTGGGGGCTGGCGGCACACATTTCTGGGGGCTCATTTCACAAACTTTTCTTGTATCAGATTATGGAGGACATTAGAGGGGCAATTATTGGTTTTCTAACATAAGAGGTCGTTCACACTAGGTGGTGTGTTTATAAACATTGATCAGACAGGAGCTAGAGAGATACAAAGTAACATTGTTTATAAACATTGAGCAGACAGGAGCTAGAGAGATACAAAGTAACATTGTTTATAAACATTGATCAGACAGGAGCTAGAGAGATACAAAGTAACATTGTTTATAAACATTGATCAGACAGGAGCTAAAGAGATACAAAGTAACATTGTTTATAAACATTGATCAGACAGGAGCTAGAGAGATACAAAGTAACATTGTTTATAAACATTGATCAGACAGGAGCTAGAGAGATACAAAGTAACATTGTTTATAAACATTGATCAGACAGGAGCTAAAGAGATACAAAGTAACATTGTTTATAAACATTGATCAGACAGGAGCTAAAGAGATACAAAGTAAGATTGTTTATAAACATTGATCAGACAGGAGCTAGAGAGATACAAAGTAACATTGTTTATAAACATTGATCAGACAGGAGCTAAAGAGATACAAAGTAACATTGTTTATAAACATTGATCAGACAGGAGCTAAAGAGATACAAAGTAAGATTGTTTATAAACATTGATCAGACAGGAGCTAGAGAGATACAAAGTAAGATTGTTTATAAACATTGATCAGACAGGAGCTAGAGAGATACAGAGTAACATTGTTTATAAACATTGAGCAGTCAGGAGCTAGAGAGATACAAAGTAAGATTGTTTATAAACATTGATCAGACAGGAGCTAGAGAGATACAAAGTAACATTGTTTATAAACATCGATCAGACAGGAGATAGAGAGATACAAAGTAACATTGTTTATAAACATTGATCAGACGGGAGATAGAGAGATACAAAGTAACATTGTTTATAAACATTGATCAGACAGGAGATTGAGAGCCGGTTCACACTACAGCGACTTGGGGCGACTTGAGGTCTGACAAGTCGGATCCCAAGTCGCTGCACATAAGAAATTCCATTATAGTGAATGAGAGCCGTCTTAATGCATACCACTGGAGTCGCTCCAACTTCAGAAAAGGTTCCTGTACTACTTCTAGGCGACTTCTAGGCGACTTGTACCCATTGATTTCATTGGAAGTCGCCTCCAAGTCGGATCCCTGTCTTAACTGAAGCAACTTTACAGGAAAAGAAAATAGTTTACTTAGGCAAACCCCTCCCTCCCACAGAGCTGATTATTCTGTGATTGGCCACAGGCAAAGTCGCCTGTCCTGGAGGCGACTTGAAGTCGCGTTGTAAGTCACTCAAAGTCGCCTCCAAATCGCCTTGCAAAGTCTCGCTGTAAGTCGTGTTGCCCCTGTGTGAACCAGCACAGAGAGATACAAAGTAGCATTGTTTATAAACATTGAGCAGACAGAAGATAGAAAGATGCAGTAGACGGTGTCAGTAGGGCAGTGGACGGTGTCAGTAGATCAGTGGATGGTGTCAGTAGGGCAGTGGATGTTGTCAGTAGAGCAGTGGACGGTGTCAGTAGAGCAGTGGACGGTGTCAGTAGGGCAGTGGACGGTGTCAGTAGATCAGTGGATGGTGTCAGTAGGGCAGTGGATGGTGTCAGTAGAGCAGTGGATGGTGTCAGTAGGGCAGTGGACGGTGTCAGTAGATCAGTGGATGGTGTCAGTAGGGCAGTGGACGGTGTCAGTAGAGCAGTGGATGGTGTCAGTAGGGCAGTGGACGGTGTCAGTAGAGCAGTGGATGGTGTCAGTAGGGCAGTGAATGGTGTCAGTAGGGCAGTGGACGGTGTCAGTAGGGCAGTGGATGGTGTCAGTAGAGCAGTGGACGGTGTCGGTAGAGCAGTGGACGGTTTCGGTAGAGCAGTGGACGGTGTCGGTAGGGCAGTGGATGGTGTCAGTAGAGCAGTGGACGGTGTCAGTAGAGCAGTGGACGGTGTCAGTAGGGCAGTGGACGGTGTCAGTAGAGCAGTGGACGGTGTCAGTAGAGCAGTGGATGGTGTCAGTAGAGCAGTGGACGGTGTCAGTAGATCAATGGATGGTGTCAGTAGGGCAGTAAATGGTGTCAGTAGAGCAGTGGACGGTGTCAGTAGATCAGTGGATGGTGTCAGTAGGGCAGTGAATGGTGTCAGTAGAGCAGTGGACGATGTCAGTAAGGCAGTGGACGGTGTCAGTAGGGCAGTGGATGGTGTCAGTAGAGCAGTGGACGGTGTCAGTAGAGCAGTGGATGGTGTCAGTAGGGCAGTGGATGGTGTCAGTAGAGCAGTGGACGGTGTCAGTAGGGCAGTGGATGGTGTCAGTAGAGCAGTGGATGGTGTCAGTAGAGCAGTGGACGGTGTCAGTAGAGCAGTGGACGGTGTCAGTAGGGCAGTGGATGGTGTCAGTAGAGCAGTGGACGGTGTCAGTAGGGCAGTGGACGGTGTCAGTAGAGCAGTGGATGGTGTCAGTAGGGCAGTGGATGGTGTCAGTACGGTGTCAGTAGAGCAGTGGACGGTGTCAGTAGGGCAGTGGATGGTGTCAGTAGAGCAGTGGACGGTGTCAGTAGAGCAGTGGACGGTGTCAGTAGAGCAGTGGACGGTGTCAGTAGGGCAGTGGACGGTGTCAGTAGAGCAGTGGACGGTGTCAGTAGGGCAGTGGACGGTGTCAGTAGATCAGTGGATGGTGTCAGTAGGGCAGTGAATGGTGTTAGTAGGGCAGTGGACGGTGTCAGTAGGACAGTGGATGGTGTCAGTAGAGCAGTGGATGGTGTCAGTAGGGCAGTGGACGGTGTCAGTAGAGCAGTGGATGGTGTCAGTAGGGCAACGGATGGTGTCAGTAGAGCAGTGGATGGTGTCAGTAGAGCAGTGGACGGTGTCAGTAGGGCAGTGGACGGTGTCAGTAGGGCAGTGGATGGTGTCAGTAGGGCAGTGGACGGTGTCAGTAGGGCAGTGGATGGTGTCAGTAGAGCAGTGGATGGTGTCAGTAGGGCAGTGGATGGTGTCAGTAGAGCAGTGGACGGTGTCAGTAGGGCAGTGGATTGTGTCAGTAGAGCAGTGGATGGTGTCAGTAGAGCAGTGGACGGTGTCAGTAGAGCAGTGGACGGTGTCAGTAGGGCAGTGGATGGTGTCAGTAGGGCAGTGGACGGTGTCAGTAGAGCAGTGGACGGTGTCAGTAGAGCAGTGGACGGTGTCAGTAGGGCAGTGGACAGTGTCAGTAGATCAGTGGATGGTGTCAGTAGGGCAGTGAATGGTGTCAGTAGGGCAGTGGACGGTGTCAGTAGGGCAGTGGATGGTGTCAGTAGAGCAGAGGACGGTGTCAGTAGGGCAGTGGACGGTGTCAGTAGAGCAGTGGATGGTGTCAGTAGGGCAGTGGATGGTGTCAGTAGAGCAGTGGACGTGTCAGTAGGGCAGTGGATGGTGTCAGTAGGGCAGTGGACGGTGTCAGTAGGGCAGTGGATGGTGTCAGTAGGGCAGTGGACGGTGTCAGTAGGGCAGTGGATGGTGTCAGTAGGGCAGTGGACGGTGTCAGTAGGGCAGTGGATGGTGTCAGTAGGGCAGTGGACGGTGTCAGTAGGGCAGTGGATGGTGTCAGTAGGGCAGTGGACGGTGTCAGTAGGGCAGTGGACGGTGTCAGTAGAGCAGAGGACGGTGTCAGTAGGGCAGTGGACGGTGTCAGTAGAGCAGTGGATGGTGTCAGTAGGGCAGTGGATGTGTCAGTAGAGCAGTGGACGTGTCAGTAGGGCAGTGGATGGTGTCAGTAGGGCAGTGGACGGTGTCAGTAGGGCAGTGGATGGTGTCAGTAGAGCAGTGGATGGTGTCAGTAGGGCAGTGGATGGTGTCAGTAGAGCAGTGGATGGTGTCAGTAGGGCAGTGGATGGTGTCAGTAGAGCAGTGGACGGTGTCAGTAGAGCAGTGGATGGTGTCAGTAGGGCAGTGAATGGTGTCAGTAGAGCAGTGAACGGTGTCAGTAGGGCAGTGGATGGTGTCAGTAGGGCAGTGGACGGTGTCAGTAGAGCAGTGGACGGTGTCAGTAGAGCAGTGGATGGTGTCAGTAGGGCAGTGGACGGTGTCAGTAGGGCAGTGGATGGTGTCAGTAGAGCAGTGGACGGTGTCAGTAGAGCAGTGGACGGTGTCAGTAGAGCAGTGGACGGTGTCAGTAGGGCAGTGGATGGTGTCAGTAGAGCAGTGGATGGTGTCAGTAGAGCAGTGGACGGTGTCAGTAGAGCAGTGGACGGTGTCAGTAGGGCAGTGGATGGTGTCAGTAGAGCAGTGGACGGTGTCAGTAGGGCAGTGGACGGTGTCAGTAGAGCAGTGGATGGTGTCAGTAGGGCAGTGGATGGTGTCAGTAGAGCAGTGGACGGTGTCAGTAGGGCAGTGGATGGTGTCAGTAGGGCAGTGGACGGTGTCAGTAGAGCAGTGGACGGTGTCAGTAGAGCAGTGGATGGTGTCAGTAGGGCAGTGGACGGTGTCAGTAGGGCAGTGGACGGTGTCAGTAGGGCAGTGGACCGTGTCAGTAGGGCAGTGAATGGTGTCAGTAGGGCAGTGGATGGTGTCAGTAGAGCAGTGGATGGTGTCAGTAGGGCAGTGGATGGTGTCAGTAGGGCAGTGGATGGTGTCAGTAGGGCAGTGGACGGTGTCAGTAGAGCAGTGGACGGTGTCAGTAGGGCAGTGGATGGTGTCAGTAGAGCAGTGGACGGTGTCAGTAGGGCAGTGGATGGTGTCAGTAGGGCAGTGGATGGTGTCAGTAGGGCAGTGGACGGTGTCAGTAGGGTAGTGGATGGTGTCAGTAGAGCAGTGGATGGTGTCAGTAGAGCAGTGGATGGTGTCAGTAGAGCAGTGGACGGTGTCAGTAGAGCAGTGGACGGTGTCAGTAGGGCAGTGGACGGTGTCAGTAGAGCAGTGGACGGTGTCAGTAGGGCAGTGGATGGTGTCAGTAGGGCAGTGGACGGTGTCAGTAGAGCAGTGGACGGTGTCAGTAGGGCAGTGGACGGTGTCAGTAGAGCAGTGGATGGTGTCAGTAGGGCAGTGTATGGTGTCAGTAGAGCAGTGGACGGTGTCAATAGGGCAGTGGACGGTGTCAGTAGGGCAGTGGACGGTGTCAGTAGAGCAGTGGACGGTGTCAGTAGGGCAGTGGATGGTGTCAGTAGGGCAGTGGACGGTGTCAGTAGGGCAGTGGATGGTGTCAGTAGAGCAGTGGATGGTGTCAGTAGGGCAGTGGATGGTGTCAGTAGAGCAGTGGACGGTGTCAGTAGGGCAGTGGATGGTGTCAGTAGGGCAGTGTATGGTGTCAGTAGAGCAGTGGACGGTGTCAGTAGGGCAGTGGATGGTGTCAGTAGGGCAGTGGACGGTGTCAGTAGAGCAGTGGACGGTGTCAGTAGAGCAGTGGATGGTGTCAGTAGGGCAGTGGACGGTGTCAGTAGAGCAGTGGAGGGTGTCAGTAGAGCAGTGGACGGTGTCAGTAGAACAGTGGACGGTGTCAGTAGGGCAGTGGATGGTGTCAGTAGAGCAGTGGATGGTGTCAGTAGAGCAGTGGACGGTGTCAGTAGAGCAGTGGACGGTGTCAGTAGGGCAGTGGATGGTGTCAGTAGAGCAGTGAACGGTGTCAGTAGGGCAGTGGACGGTGTCAGTAGAGCAGTGGATGGTGTCAGTAGGGCAGTGGACGGTGTCAGTAGAGCAGTGGACGGTGTCAGTAGGGCAGTGGATGGTGTCAGTAGGGCAGTGGACGGTGTCAGTAGGGCAGTGGACGGTGTCAGTAGGGCAGTGGACGGTGTCAGTAGGGCAGTGGACGGTGTCAGTAGGGCAGTGGACGGTGTCAGTAGGGCAGTGGATGGTGTCAGTAGGGCAGTGGACGGTGTCAGTAGGGCAGTGGACGGTGTCAGTAGGGCAGTGGATGGTGTCAGTAGGGCAGTGGACGGTGTCAGTAGGGCAGTGGATGGTGTCAGTAGAGCAGTGGATGGTGTCAGTAGGGCAGTGGATGGTGTCAGTAGAGCAGTGGACGGTGTCAGTAGGGCAGTGGATGGTGTCAGTAGAGCAGTGGACGGTGTCAGTAGAGCAGTGGACGGTGTCAGTAGAGCAGTGGACGGTGTCAGTAGAGCAGTGGACGGTGTCAGTAGGGCAGTGGACGGTGTCAGTAGATCAGTGGATGGTGTCAGTAGGGCAGTGAATGGTGTCAGTAGGGCAGTGGACGGTGTCAGTAGGGCAGTGGATGGTGTCAGTAGAGCAGTGGACGGTGTCAGTAGGGCAGTGGACGGTGTCAGTAGAGCAGTGGATGGTGTCAGTAGGGCAGTGGATGGTGTCAGTAGAGCAGTGGACGGTGTCAGTAGGGCAGTGGATGGTGTCAGTAGGGCAGTGGACGGTGTCAGTAGGGCAGTGGACGGTGTCAGTAGAGCAGTGGATGGTTTCAGTAGGGCAGTGGATGGTGTCAGTAGAGCAGTGGATGGTGTCAGTAGAGCAGTGGACGGTGTCAGTAGAGCAGTGGACGGTGTCAGTAGAGCAGTGGATGGTGTCAGTAGAGCAGTGGATGGTGTCAGTAGAGCAGTGGACGGTGTCAGTAGAGCAGTGGACGGTGTCAGTAGGGCAGTGGACGGTGTCAGTAGAGCAGTGGATGGTGTCAGTAGGGCAGTGGATGGTGTCAGTAGGGCAGTGGACGGTGTCAGTAGGGCAGTGGATGGTGTCAGTAGAGCAGTGGATGGTGTCAGTAGGGCAGTGGATGGTGTCAGTAGGGCAGTGGACGGTGTCAGTAGGGCAGTGGATGGTGTCAGTAGAGCAGTGGATGGTGTCAGTAGAGCAGTGGACGGTGTCAGTAGAGCAGTGGACGGTGTCAGTAGGGCAGTGGATGGTGTCAGTAGAGCAGTGGACGGTGTCAGTAGAGCAGTGGATGGTGTCAGTAGGGCAGTGGACGGTGTCAGTAGGGCAGTGGATGGTGTCAGTAGAGCAGTGGATGGTGTCAGTAGAGCAGTGGACGGTGTCAGTAGAGCAGTGGACGGTGTCAGTAGGGCAGTGGACGGTGTCAGTAGGGCAGTGGATGGTGTCAGTAGGGCAGTGGACGGTGTCAGTAGAGCAGTGGACGGTGTCAGTAGGGCAGTGGACGGTGTCAGTAGAGCAGTGGATGGTGTCAGTAGGGCAGTGTATGGTGTCAGTAGAGCAGTGGACGGTGTCAATAGGGCAGTGGACGGTGTCAGTAGGGCAGTGGACGGTGTCAGTAGAGCAGTGGACGGTGTCAGTAGGGCAGTGGATGGTGTCAGTAGGGCAGTGGACGGTGTCAGTAGGGCAGTGGATGGTGTCAGTAGAGCAGTGGATGGTGTCAGTAGGGCAGTGGATGGTGTCAGTAGAGCAGTGGACGGTGTCAGTAGGGCAGTGGATGGTGTCAGTAGGGCAGTGTATGGTGTCAGTAGAGCAGTGGACGGTGTCAGTAGGGCAGTGGATGGTGTCAGTAGGGCAGTGGACGGTGTCAGTAGAGCAGTGGACGGTGTCAGTAGAGCAGTGGATGGTGTCAGTAGGGCAGTGGACGGTGTCAGTAGAGCAGTGGACGGTGTCAGTAGAGCAGTGGACGGTGTCAGTAGAACAGTGGACGGTGTCAGTAGGGCAGTGGATGGTGTCAGTAGAGCAGTGGATGGTGTCAGTAGAGCAGTGGACGGTGTCAGTAGAGCAGTGGACGGTGTCAGTAGGGCAGTGGATGGTGTCAGTAGAGCAGTGAACGGTGTCAGTAGGGCAGTGGACGGTGTCAGTAGAGCAGTGGATGGTGTCAGTAGGGCAGTGGACGGTGTCAGTAGAGCAGTGGACGGTGTCAGTAGGGCAGTGGATGGTGTCAGTAGGGCAGTGGACGGTGTCAGTAGGGCAGTGGACGGTGTCAGTAGGGCAGTGGACGGTGTCAGTAGGGCAGTGGACGGTGTCAGTAGGGCAGTGGACGGTGTCAGTAGGGCAGTGGATGGTGTCAGTAGGGCAGTGGACGGTGTCAGTAGGGCAGTGGACGGTGTCAGTAGGGCAGTGGATGGTGTCAGTAGGGCAGTGGACGGTGTCAGTAGGGCAGTGGATGGTGTCAGTAGAGCAGTGGATGGTGTCAGTAGGGCAGTGGATGGTGTCAGTAGAGCAGTGGACGGTGTCAGTAGGGCAGTGGATGGTGTCAGTAGAGCAGTGGACGGTGTCAGTAGAGCAGTGGACGGTGTCAGTAGAGCAGTGGACGGTGTCAGTAGGGCAGTGGACGGTGTCAGTAGATCAGTGGATGGTGTCAGTAGGGCAGTGAATGGTGTCAGTAGGGCAGTGGACGGTGTCAGTAGGGCAGTGGATGGTGTCAGTAGAGCAGTGGACGGTGTCAGTAGGGCAGTGGACGGTGTCAGTAGAGCAGTGGATGGTGTCAGTAGGGCAGTGGATGGTGTCAGTAGAGCAGTGGACGGTGTCAGTAGGGCAGTGGATGGTGTCAGTAGGGCAGTGGACGGTGTCAGTAGGGCAGTGGACGGTGTCAGTAGAGCAGTGGATGGTTTCAGTAGGGCAGTGGATGGTGTCAGTAGAGCAGTGGATGGTGTCAGTAGAGCAGTGGACGGTGTCAGTAGAGCAGTGGACGGTGTCAGTAGAGCAGTGGATGGTGTCAGTAGAGCAGTGGATGGTGTCAGTAGAGCAGTGGATGGTGTCAGTAGAGCAGTGGACGGTGTCAGTAGAGCAGTGGACGGTGTCAGTAGGGCAGTGGACGGTGTCAGTAGAGCAGTGGATGGTGTCAGTAGGGCAGTGGATGGTGTCAGTAGGGCAGTGGACGGTGTCAGTAGGGCAGTGGATGGTGTCAGTAGAGCAGTGGATGGTGTCAGTAGGGCAGTGGATGGTGTCAGTAGGGCAGTGGACGGTGTCAGTAGGGCAGTGGATGGTGTCAGTAGAGCAGTGGATGGTGTCAGTAGAGCAGTGGACGGTGTCAGTAGAGCAGTGGACGGTGTCAGTAGGGCAGTGGATGGTGTCAGTAGAGCAGTGGACGGTGTCAGTAGAGCAGTGGATGGTGTCAGTAGGGCAGTGGACGGTGTCAGTAGGGCAGTGGATGGTGTCAGTAGAGCAGTGGATGGTGTCAGTAGAGCAGTGGACGGTGTCAGTAGAGCAGTGGACGGTGTCAGTAGGGCAGTGGACGGTGTCAGTAGGGCAGTGGATGGTGTCAGTAGGGCAGTGGATGGTGTCAGTAGGGCAGTGGATGGTATCAGTAGAGCAGTGGATGGTGTCAATAGAGCAGAGGACGGTGTCAGTAGGGCAGTGGATGGTGTCAGTAGGGCAGTGGACGATGTCAGTAGGGCAGTGGACGGTGTCGGTAGAGCAGTGGACGGTGTCAGTAGAGCAGTGGATGGTGTCAGTAGGGCAGTGAATGGTGTCAGTAGGGCAGTGGACGGTTCCCATAGAGCAGTGGTCATCAGTGCAGCCTCAGCAGTGGCCATCATTGCTGCCCTATCGGTGCAGCCTTATCAGTGCTGCCTTATCGGTGCCGCCTCATCAGTGCTGCCTTATCGGTGCCGCCTCATCAGTGCTGCCTTATCGGTGCCGCCTCATCAGTGCTGCCTTATCGGTGCCACCTCATCAGTGCTGCCTTATCGGTGCCGCCTCATCAGTGCTGCCTTATCGGTGCCGCCTCATCAGTGCTGCCTTATCGGTGCCGCCTTATCAGTGCGGGATGGGCCGGGGGTCTTGTCGCGCGGGATGGGCCGGGGGTCTGGTCGCGCGGGATGGGCCGGGGGTCCGTTCCGCGGTTCCTTGTGGTGTGGGGGGGGGGTGGCGGAGCCCGGTGTGTATTTGTGGACGGAGTGGTACGCTCCATTCATGGAATAAAATGTCCCCCTTTTTGTTTATTTAAAAGGTTATTAAAACAAACATGGATGAAGGGAGACCACACATGGACGGGGAGGAGAACGCCGGAGAGGGGGGCTCACATCTTATAATAACACCCGGGGGGGGAGGGGCTGGAGATGGACTGGAGGGTCCGAGTAAAACTTGTGTAAATGAAACGTCTGCTACAACAACACGGCAAGACAAACACACACCCAGCGGGACACGCGTGTTAGAGCGTTCCGTGTAATTGAGGAGTCTAAATGTAGAACGGCCTCCAAGACCCCGGAGAGGAACGCGCATGCCCCCCCAATATCAGGACCCAATCACACCTCAGCGTTTTATAGCGTGAATCTCCAAAACGCTGGAGAAAAAAAATAATATAAAACAATTATCCTCTATGGAGACGATTCTCATCTCTACAAGTTTCCTGAAGCTCAAAAAAGTTCTGGTGCGCAAATCAGGCAGATCGGTGCGTTATTTGTCCCATTGAAAGGCGTAGAAACGCCAGAATTGAGCGGTTTAGCACGTTTTTTTTTCTGCTCAAATGCAATAATTAAACATTAATAAAAATAAATAAACACAATAATAAAAAAATATATATATATATATATTTATATTAGCCCCTAATCCTAAACCCTGATGCCGCGTACACACGATCATTATTCACGGCGGTTAAAAAAACCGCCGTGAATAATGACATTTTAAACGAGGGAACAGCTTGTTCCCCACACACGGTCATTTTTGCCGTCATTTCTTAAAATGACGAGAAAAACGATCGTCTATGGGCTCCGCGGCAGTGTTTCCCTATGGGGAAAATTGCCGCGGAAGAAATGTCAGGAAAAACGACGAGAAAAATTAGAACATGTTCTAATTTTTCTCGTCGTTTTTTATGCCGTTTTTCACGTTGTGAAAAATGACAAAAAGACCACAGACGGTCGTTTTTCTTGTTGAAAACAAAAAATGTCATTTTTCACGACGTGAAAAATGATCGTGTGTACGCGGCATAACTCTATTATTAACCCCATAATCTAAAAACCCTAAACCCTAACCTAACAAAATAAATAAATAAATAAATAATAAGTTAATTAAAAAAAAAAAACCCTAATCCTAATATTAACCCTAACTCTAATAATATTACCTCATAATCCTAAACCCTAACCCCTAACTTTAACCCCTAACCTAACAAAATAAATAAATAATATGGAAATAATAATTTAATTAAATACATTAAAAAAAAAAAAACTAATATTAACCCTAACTCAAATATTAACCCCATAATCTGAAACCCTACCCCCAACAAGATAAATAATAATAAT
This sequence comes from Rana muscosa, assembly GCA_029206835.1. Taxonomy (NCBI): domain Eukaryota; kingdom Metazoa; phylum Chordata; class Amphibia; order Anura; family Ranidae; genus Rana; species Rana muscosa. The sequence goes on along the minus strand of CM055118.1, from coordinate 411,957,405 downwards.
AATAATATTAATAATAATAAATAAAATAAATAGAAAAAACCCTAACCCCAGCACTAACCCTAATATTAACCCCTAACTTTAAGCCCTAACCTAACAAAATAAATAAATAATGGGTAAATAAAATAAAAAATCCTAACTCTAACCTTTAAACCCTAAACCCATACAAAAATAATAATAAATAAACAAATACATAAAATAAATAAAAAAGACATAACCCCAGCCCTTAACCCTAATGTTAACCCCTAATTCTACATCCTAACCCCAGTACTATCCCTAACCCCTAACCTAACAAAATAAATAAATAGTAGGTAAATAATTAACCCCCCCCCAATCCCAGCCCTTAACCCTAATATTACCCCCTAATCCTAAACCCTGATCCCAATATTACCCCTAACCAACAAAATAAATAAATAAATAAAACATTTAAAAACCGTAACCCCAGCCCCTAACCCTAATATTACACCTAATATTAACCCCTAATCCTAAACCCTAACCCCAATATTACCCGTAACCCCTAACTTTAACCTCTAACCTAACAAAATAAATAAATAAATAATAGGTAAATAAATAAAATCCTAACCCTAACCTTTAAACCCTGACCCTTAACCCCTTACAAATAAAATAATAATAAATAATAATAATAATTAATAAAAATAATAATAATAATAAAATACATAAATAATAAATTAAATCTGATGATAAAGCTGAAAAACATAGCAACAAATGATGAAATTATATTTTCCTATATTGGCTAATTAAAAAATGGCAAAGCTCATAAACGCTGTACACAAACGCTAAAAAAAAAAAAGTCGGAAAAACATTTCAATACCGCGACATGCAGCCTTAACAGCTGAACTTTAATGTGCTTAAATTCTTCCTTCCCTGGTTCCCCTTCTCATCAACATGCTAATGAAGTTTATAAATTAAACCTTTCCATTTTCATTACATACCGTTTCTTATTTTAGACCCAATGATGTCATCTTTGTGCTTCTCTATGCAACGCAGGCAGATCATGGCGGGTGGGAGGGGCCATCAGGGGGCTGTACATAGTTTCCTGATAACATCACAAGACCCCGTCTCAGTACTCCTCTCCAGAGCTCTGATGCAGGCAGTGGGCTGGATCTTGGGGAGGAGTTATGCAAAATATTCCTCCCTCCTAGTTTGTAAATACTAATGAGCAGAACCCTCTGATTCCTCCGGTATTGAGACTGCAATGTCTCCCTTTATATTGTAAAGCGCTGAGCAAACTGTTTGCGCAATATAAATCCTGTATAATAATAATATATAAATCCTGTATAATAATAATATATAAATCCTGTATAATAATAATATATAAATCCTGTATAATAATAATATATAAATCCTGTATAATAATAATATATAAATCCTGTAGTATAATAATAATAATAATAATAATAATAATAATATCAAAAAGCCTTGATGGGTGGGTGTCAGTCTGGAGGAGTGGGCGTTTCTAGAAAGACTTCATTTGCATGCAGACCGCCCACATGTGATGCTGAGCCTCTATGATTGAAAGAAATGAACCAGTGATTTAAAAGGGGGGGGGGGGGGGGCAGGAACAGTCAGGCTGGGCAAGGAAAGGGCTAGATGATGCTGGATGTCCTCCGGCCAGGAGATGAGGAAGGCTCCCTACCTAAGGACTACTCAACTACTTTACTTATCGCTCTGCTGCTCCTCCCACTGGGGTAACACGAGGGCGGAGAGAGGGAGGTGCAGAAACTCTTTGTAACTTTACTAAGCATGCACATTACTAATGCATGCGCAAGGGACCATGGGACATGTAGTCCTGCTGGCAGCTATGAAGGCGGGAGAGTGCGAGTACCATCCCCCTAGTGGAAGCCAAGGGAAGCACAGCGCAGGGAAGAGTGATCAGGGGGTAAATACGGTCCTATAAGGGTAAATCTGAGGTTTACAAAATGAGTAATTAAAGATTAAAGAAGTTTCTTTCTTTTTTTTTTTTTTTACAGTATTCAGATCCTGATGAGACAAAGTGCAGCTAGTATTGCCTCAATGTTGGAAAGGGCGCCCCCTATTGGGGTATGACCACCCTACACCCGCAGCTAGCAAGGAGAAGCTGCTCCTGCCTCCGGCTCCCAGCACTTGCCCGAGGAAAGCTCCGGCACAAGGAATTGGGGGAGGGGGTTGTCAGCTTTGGGCAAGTCCTGGGAGCCAGAGACAGGCGCCCAGTAAGCAAAGCTTACTAGTCTCCTAACTAGCTGCGGTGCCAGGCGGCTAAGCGCCAAGGTGGGGGGGGGGCGCCCTATCTGACATCTCAGCCAGTGTTACAGAGCACCCAGGAAGACATACGATACCCCACCGGGAACTGAATACTGCAATACAAGTGACACCTATTATTATTATTATTATTCAGGATTTATATATGATTATTATTATTGTACAGGATTTATATATTAATAATAATATTATACAGGATTTATTATTATTATACAGGATTTATATATTATTATTATACAGGATTTATATATTATTATTATTATTCAGGATTTATTAATAATAATATTATACAGGATTGATATATTATTATTATTATTCAGGATTTATATAATAATATTATACAGGATTTATATATTATTATTAAACAAGATTTATATAATAATAATATTATTATTATACAGGATTTATATATTATTATTATACAGGATTTATATAATAATGATATTATTATACAGGATTTATAAATTATTATTATACAGGATTTATTATTATATTATTATTATTATTATTATACAGGATTTATATAATAATAATAATAATAATAATATTATACAGGATTTATATAATATTATTCAGGATTTATTAATAATAATAATATTATACAGGATTTATATATTATTATTATACAGGATTTATAAAGCGCTAACAGTTTGCGCAGTGCTTTAGAACATTCGGGCAGTCAGTACACTTACAATACAATACAGGAGGGATCAGAGGGCCCGGCTCCTTAGAGCTTACAATCTAATGGAATAAATGAAGAACTTTCATACAAATTACCTGCTTTTAATATGAGGTTCACTTAAAGGGTAACTACACTTGTGTTGGGAAAAAGAAAAAAAAATGCAAAAAAAAAAATATTTAAACTAATAATTAATTCATTAAAAAAAACATTTTATATATAGTTCAGAAGAGAGAGCGGCACTCACGGGTCTTGAAAAGGTGAACGCACGAAGATTTTATTTCGCCGTTTCGACAACGCACAACCTCGTCTTCCTCAGGACAACTGCTCTCTCTTTTGGGTTATATACACTGCAGCCTTTGCTGCGCACCCGGGCCCATTTTTTATCTCTGATATGTGTGCAGTAGGAACCATTGGATATATATATATATATATATAGTGAGGGGGTTAGCTCGGCAGCGGGTGTGTGTGACCCCCTGGATGGGTTCACTACACAAAAATTAGGTGCGGATTATTTACAGTTATTTACAATGGTCCAAAAACAGCAAAACAAAAAGAAACATGAAAATAAATCCTTGCCAACCTAGCCACTTACTACACACAGGTTCCCTTGGCTATCAGCTGGGTGTGGCCTTGTGTTGTCCCCTTTTCCAGCACCTATCTCCCTGTTACAGAGGCTGGCCACACAGGTGTTGTCTCACCGCGCACACGGGCGTTGTCTCACCGCGCACACGGGCGTTGTCTCACCGCGCACACGGGGCGTTGTCTCACTGCGCACACACGGGCGTTGTCTCACTGCGCACACACGGGCGTTGTCTCACCGCGCACACAGGCGTTGTCTCACTGCGCACACACGGGCGTTGTCTCACCGCGCACACACGGGCGTTGTCTCACCGCACACACACAGGCGTTGTCTCACCGCGCACACAGGCGTTGTCTCACCGCGCACACACAGGGGTTGTCTCACCGCGCACACGGGCGTTGTCTCACCGCGCACACACAGGCGTTGTCTCACCGCGCACACACGGGCGTTGTCTCACCGCGCACACACGGGCGTTGTCTCACCGCGCACACACGGGCGTTGTCTCACCGCGCACACACAGGCGTTGTCTCACCACGCACACACGGACGTTGTCTCACCGCGCACACACGGGCGTTGTCTCACCGTGCACACATGGGCGTTGTCTCACCGGGCACACAGGCGTTGTGTCACCGCGCACACACAGGCATTGTCGCACCGCGCACACACAGGCTTTGTCTCACCACGCACAGGTATTCCACTCCACAGTCTAAACAGCCACAGAACTGGTTCCAGGATGGAGCAACTCCCTTTGCATGCTGGGAGAGGCCTTAATGAGCCAACCTAATTCAGCTGGGCTCATTTGCTCTACCTGGGGTTGCCACCTTTTCTTTAAGGCCCCTTTCACACTGGGGCGGGGAAGTGCGGTGGCGGTATAGCGGTGCTATTTTTAGCGCCGCTATACCGTCGTATTTACCGCGATATTCGGCCGCTAGCGGTGCGGTTTTAGCCCTGCTAGCGGCCGAAAAAGGGTTAATACCGCCCCCAAAACCGCAGCTACAGCTCTTTGCGGGCGGTATTTCCGCGGTGTCCCATTGATTTCAATGGGAAGGAGCGGTAAAGGAGCGGTATACACACCGCTCCTCTCACCGCTCCAAAGATGCGGCTTGCAGGAGATTTTTTTTCCTCCTGCCAGCGCATCGCCTCAATGTGAAAGCCCTCGGGGCTTTCACATTGAGAATGCTGGGGCAGGAGTATTTCAGGCGTCATTTATGCGCTATTTTTAGCGCTAAAACGCCTGAAATACGCCTCAGTGTGAAAGGAGCCTTAGTCAAACCCCAACATTTTAGCGGGGAACAGCAATTTTTTTTATACATATATTTTGCTAATAAATAACATTTCTAATCATATGAAGTTAATAACAAGAGTCCCCCCTTTACATCAGAGTCCGCAGAGTTCCCCTTTTACATCTGAACCCGCAGAGTTCCCTTTCACTGTAAGAGGGGGCGGGACTCTGCAGACTCTGATGTAAGGGAGAACTCTGGGGACTCTGACATAAATCAGGGTTCCCAGAGCATCCCTTAAGGGGAAACACTGAGAACTCTGATGTACGGAGAGGACTCTGATGTAAGGGGGGAACACTGTGGCCTCTGGTGTAAAGGGGAACTCTGATGTAAGGGGAGCTCTGAGAACCCTGATTTTCCTTAGTGTACTCACTGAGGCAGGAGAGAGAAGGGGGGAGACTTCAGTCACAGACAGGGATGGATGGGGAGCTCACTCACCCCTTGGCAGTCAGCACCTCTCATCCAGATATATCTGAGGCTAATGGACTTCAAATTTCTGGCCCCCACTTTCCTTTTCTGAGGCACAGCGCCGGGGATTGGAGTGTGGGCAGACACAGAGGGGGAGGGGCGGGAGGAAGTGGTGCAGATTGAGCCCTCTCTCCTCTCCTGTCTGTGTGTGTGTGTGTGTGGGGGGGGGGATTGTTAGTGTTGACTTTGGGCAGCATGAAAGAGAGTGTGACAGACACTCTCAGCTTAGACAACTGCAGCCAGCAACCCTGCTGCGAAGCCAATATCCAGTATAAATAATGTGTCCGGGTTTCAGGCAGTCTGAAACCCGGACGCATGATTCCAAACCCCGAACTGTCCGGGTAAATCCTGGACAGGTGGCAACCCTACCTCTACCCCTGCAGGACTCTCAGCACTTCCCCCTAGTGGTACAAATCGGCATAGACCCTGAATCTGGGACACACATATTTGCCATCCTGGATGCAACCAGGTGATTTTACCTACCTGCTGTCACATAATATATATATATATATATATATATATATACAGTATCTCACAAAAGTAAGTACACCCCTCACATTTGTGTAAATATTTTCTCCTATCTTTTCATGTGACAACACTGAAGAAATGACACTTTGCTACAATGTAAAGTAGTGAGTGTACAGCTTGTAGAACGGTGTAAGGCCCCATGCACCCTGCTGTTGCTAAACGGACGTTCAGAGGCAGTTGGACACTTTTTTGAACTGCCTCTGAACTCATTCAATGTTATCTTATCTGCCCATGTGCACAGGGTCATTTACTGTCGTTTTTAGGCAGTTGCATTTATAAGCAAAAAAATGAGTTCAGACGCCGTGTTTCCGACGTTTCAGATGTCAAACACGGCTAAATGCGGTAACCCGCGTTTCGTTTATAGACGTTTTTCGTTTTTGGACATTTGAAAAAAAATATATATATATATATGTAGCGTCCTTCCACCTCTCCCCCTACCTGCACCTTTGTATGTGTTTTCGGCTCCTCGCAGGGAGGGGAGAGGCACACCGCACCACAAGCCCGTACCCTCCTGAGTAAGGAGGTTGAGCGGTGTTACTTTTCGGGCCTGCCTGCGGCTGGAGTTGAATCCTCCCGAGGATGATTCTTACCTCTACCTTAGAAATATGCAAGTCCTTATGTTTCCCCAGGAATGTAACTGTCCACACCAACTGAAAGTCCAACTTCTATATTTATTTCACACGGATAATAAATATGCCTCTTTGACAGCAGACAGGTTGGGACAAGACACAGGAGAGTTTAGGTGGGAGGAGGTCCAGGCACAAACTTGAATCATGTTCTTTCACTGTTTAGATTTTCACAAACAGTTTTGGCGCACGATCTCTGCCACAGACCGTGAGGTTGGTCTCTGCCACAGACCAGGTGAATATAAAGTCACTGCCACTGACTTGGGGAACGGGTCACTGCCACTGACCGGGTGAATAGGGCCTTGCCCTATGAAGTCACTGCCACTGACCGGGTGAATTTTAGACATGTGCACTCGTTTTCGTCCAAATTACAGGTATTTTCGTTATCGTTTTAACAAACGAAAACGAAAGAGCAGAATCTGAAAACCGAAAGATCCGACATAAACAAATGCTTTATTTTCGTTTTCGTTGCAACAACAGTTGGATATAGATAGGAGATTCGACGTGACGCTGACAATAACAATCTGTGTCCATCGAACCTGAGGTCGAATGTGCCTAACCTTAACTCTATTAGTCCAAGATTATTCTACATAGAGAGAAAAGATTCGACATAGGAGAGAAAAGATTCAACATTATAGAGAGAAAAGATTTGACATTATAGAGAGAAAAGATTCGACATTATAGAGAGAAAAGATTCGACATTATAGAGAGAAAAGATTCGACATTATAGAGAGAAAAGATTCAACATTATAGAGAGAAAAGATTCGACATTATAGAGAGAAAAGATCCGACATTATAGAGAGAAAAGATTCAACATTATAGAGAGAAAAGATTCGACATTATAGAGAGAAAAGATTCAACATAGAGAGAAAAGATTTGACATTATAGAGAGAAAAGATTCGACATTATAGAGAGAAAAGATTTGACATTATAGAGAGAAAAGATTCGACATTATAGAGAGAAAAGATTCGACATTATAGAGAGAAAAGATTCCACATTATAGAGAGAAAAGATTCGACATTATATAGAGAAAAGATTCTACATTATAGAGAGAAAAGATTCCACATTATAGAGAGAAAAGATTCGACATTATAGAGAGAAAAGATTCAACATTATAGAGAGAAAAGATTCGACATTATAGAGAGAAAAGATCCGACATTATAGAGAGAAAAGATTCCACATTATAGAGAGAAAAGATTCGACATTATAGAGAGAAAAGATTCCACATTATAGAGAGAAAAGATTCGACATTATAGAGAGAAAAGATTCAACATTATAGAGAGAAAAGATTCGACATTATAGAGAGAAAAGATTCCACATTATAGAGAGAAAAGATTCAACATTATAGAGAGAAAAGATTCGACATTATAGAGAGAAAAGATTCAACATTATAGAGAGAAAAGATTCGACATTATAGAGAGAAAAGATTCGACATTATAGAGAGAAAAGATTCGACATTATAGAGAGAAAAGATACGACATTATAGAGAGAAAAGATTCGACATTATAGAGAGAAAAGATTCTACATTATAGAGAGAAAAGATTCCACATTATAGAGAGAAAAGATTCGACATTATAGAGAGAAAAGATTCCACATTATAGAGAGAAAAGATTTGACATTATAGAGAGAAAAGATTCGACATAGAGAGAAAAGATTCGACATTATAGAGAGAAAAGATACGACATTATAGAGAGAAAAGATTCGACATAGAGAGAAAAGATTCGACATTATAGAGAGAAAAGATTCGACATTATAGAGAGAAAAGATTCGACATTATAGAGAGAAAAGATTCGACATTATAGAGAGAAAAGATTCCACATTATAGAGAGAAAAGATTCGACATTATATAGAGAAAAGATTCGACATTATATAGAGAAAAGATTCAACATTATAGAGAGAAAAGATTTGACATTATAGAGAGAAAAGATTCGACATTATAGAGAGAAAAGATTCGACATTATAGAGAGAAAAGATTCGACATTATAGAGAGAAAAGATTTGACATTATAGAGAGAAAAGATTCGACATAGAGAGAAAAGATTTGACATTATAGAGAGAAAAGAGTCGACATTATAGAGAGAAAAGATTCGACATTATAGAGAGAAAAGATTCGACATTATAGAGAGAAAAGATTCGACATTATAGAGAGAAAAGATTCGACATTATAGAGAGAAAAGATTCTACATTATAGAGAGAAAAGATTCCACATTATAGAGAGAAAAGATTTGACATTATAGAGAGAAAAGATTCGACATTATAGAGAGAAAAGATTCGACATTATAGAGAGAAAAGATTCGACATTATAGAGAGAAAAGATTTGACATTATATAGAGAAAAGATTCGACATTATAGAGAGAAAAGATTCGACATTATAGAGAGAAAAGATTCTACATTATAGAGAGAAAAGATTCGACATTAGAGAGAAAAGATTCCACATTATAGAGAGAAAAGATTCGACATTATAGAGAGAAAAGATTCGACATTATAGAGAGAAAAGATTCGACATTATAGAGAGAAAAGATTCGACATTATAGAGAGAAAAGATTCGACATTATAGAGAGAAAAGATTCGACATTATAGAGAGAAAAGATTCGACATTATAGAGAGAAAAGATTCGACATTATAGAGAGAAAAGATTCCACATTATAGAGAGAAAAGATTTGACATTATAGAGAGAAAAGAGTCGACATTATAGAGAGAAAAGATTCGACATTATAGAGAGAAAAGATTCGACATTATAGAGAGAAAAGATTCTACATTATAGAGAGAAAAGATTCCACATTATAGAGAGAAAAGATTTGACATTATAGAGAGAAAAGATTCGACATTATAGAGAGAAAAGATTCGACATTATAGAGAGAAAAGATTCGACATTATAGAGAGAAAAGATTCGACATTATAGAGAGAAAAGATTTGACATTATAGAGAGAAAAGAGTCGACATTATAGAGAGAAAAGATTCGACATTATAGAGAGAAAAGATTCGACATTATAGAGAGAAAAGATTCGACATTATAGAGAGAAAAGATTCGACATTATAGAGAGAAAAGATCGCTGCTGGAATTGGGTGGGGGAAGTAAAATAAAAATAATGATGATGATGAATGTTATTGGCTGATTGTAACCAAAGAGGAGGAGCAGTAAAATAGAACTAACTTGACAATTCAACATGAATGACGAAGATTCGACAAATGCAGCAAAAAACATACAAACGTTGAATCTGTCATTGAAGGCTTATGGTGTCTGTTGAAAGTTCTAAGAAAATTCGACAAGCAGCTAAACTGAACGACGCTGCAATCGTACATTTCCGGTCGAATGCTCCGCCCATAGGCTATAGAAGAATTCTAATGTTGGTTGACTAGTAATAGTAATGAATAAATATAATTATCACTAGTCATACAACATTAGAATTCTACTATAGCTTGTGGGCGGAACATTCGTCCGGAAATGTATGATCGCGGCGTCGTACAGTTTTGCTGCTCCGTCGAATCTTCTTTGAACATTCGACAGACACCATAAGCCTTCAATGACAGATTTGACCTTAATTCATTCAGATTTTCGGACGAATGTCATTTCTAACGAAAAACTAAATAAATAAAAACTAATTTCGGGAGTAACTAAATAAATTAATTTTTCGGCCGAAAACGAAATTCCGAAACAAAATATTTCAGTGTGCACATGTCTAATGAATTTCCTTCTTAAAGTATGAGCCCATTTCAAGGAGAGAACCATCCCTCCGGAGAGTTACCAGAGGCCCCCTCTATCACCACGACTCTGCGCTGGGTCTTCGGAAAGAGTCACCTCCCCGGCCTCCTCATCCCAGATACGGGTCCCCTTGCAAGGCGGCACCCTGGGAGCTCTCGATCCCCGGCGGAACCCAGCTGAAGGTGCTGCGCCCCAGACCTCCAGATTAGTACCTCACCCCAGACTGAAGGTGTCTGGGATGGAACAGGAACTCCACCTCCGGGCCTAGGGCACCCGGAGATAACGAACCCACACACACCCAGGCTGAAGGTGCCTGGGCGTGCACCACCGAACGACGACGACCCCCATGGAAGATGGCCGCCCCTTTTTATACCCTCTCCCAACAGGCACAGCAGGCTCCCCGCCCGCCATACCTCTGCTGAAAGGGGACAAGAAAAGGTGCAACCCTGTATTGCGTTTCAACCCAGACCCAGGGCGACAGCGCCACCTGTAGGTCCCAGGGAACTACACACCAATACCAACTCCCATGGTACACAAATGGTCCCCTAACCCTAACAATAGTGTGTCTGAGCCCAACTACCACTCAGACACTCCCCTAAATTGTACACCCGCTACATGTATATTTTTAAATGCTTCTAAACGCAAATGCAGCAAAACGGACGTTTTAAAGGTGGGATACTATCTGTCAAGTTAAATCGTTCATGAGAGGTTGTAAAAACGTCCCGTGTACATGAAGCCTAAATCTGCTGTCCTCTCAAAATAACTCAACACACAGCCATTAATGTCTAAACCGCTGGCAACAAAAGTCAGTACACCCCTAAGGGAAAATGTCCAAATTGAGCCCCAAAGTGTCAATATTTTGTGTGGCCGCCATTATTTTCCAGCGCTGCCTTAACCCTCTTGGGCATGGAGGTCACCAGAACTTCACAGGTTGCCACTGGAGTCCTCTTCCCCTCCCCCATGACGACATCACAGAGCTGGTGGATGTTAGAGACCTTGCGCTCCTCCACCTTCCGTTTGAGGATGTTCCACAGATGATCAATAGGGTTTAGGTCTGGAGACATGCTTGGCCAGTCCATCACCTTCACCCTCAGCTTCTTTAGCAAGGCAGTGGTGGTCTTGGAGGTGTGTTTGGGGTGGTTATCATGTTGGAATACTACCCTGCGGTCCAGTCTCTGAAGGGAGGGGATCATGCTCTGCTTCAGTATGTCACAGTACATGTTGGCATTCATGGTTCCCTCAATGATCTGTAGCCCCCCAGTGCCGGCAGCACTCATGCAGCCCCAGACCATGACACCCCCACCACCATGCCTGACTGTAGGGAAGACACACTTGTCTTTGTCCTCCTCACCTGGTTGCCGCCGCACACGCCTGACACCATCTGACACCAAATACGTTTATCTTGGTCTCATCAGACCACAGAACATGGTTCCAGTAATCCATGTCCTTAGTCTGCTTGTCTTCAGAAAACTGTTTGCGGCTCTTTCTTGTGCATCATCTTTAGAAGAGGCTTCCTTCTGGGACGACAGCCATGCAGACCAATTTGATGCAGTGTGCGGCGTATGGTCTGAGCACTGACAGGCTGACCCCTCCCCCACCCCTTCACCCTCTGCAGCAATGCTGGCAGCACTCATACGTCTATTTCCCAAAGACAACCTCTGGATATGACGCTGAGCACGTGACCTCAACCTCTTTGGTGGGCCATGGCGAGGCCTGTTCTGAGGGGAACCTGTCCTGTTATACCGCTGTGTGGTCTTGGCCACCGTGCTGCAGCTCAGTTTCAGGGTCTTGGCAATCTTCTTATAGCCTCGGTCATCTTTATGTAGAGCAACAATTCTTTTCTTCAGATCCTCAGAGAGTTCTTTGCCATGAGGTGCCGTGTTGTACTTCCAGTGACCAGTATGAGAGAGTGAGAGCGATAACACCAAATTTATCACACCTGCTCCCCATTCACACCTGAGACCTTGTAACACTAACGAGTCACATGACACCGGGGAGGAGGGAAAATGGCTAATTGGGACCAATTTGGACATTTTCACTTGGGGGTGTCCTCACTTTTGCTGCCAGCGGTTTAGACATTAATGGCTGTGTGTTGAGTTATTTTGAGGGGAGAGGAAATTTACACCGTTATACACGCTGTACACTCCTCCCCCCTGTGTACACACCTCCCCCCTGTGTACACTCCTCCCCCCTGTGTACACTCTTCCCCCCTGTGTACACTCCTCCCCCCTGTGTACACTCCTCCCCCTGTGTACACTCCTCCCCCCTGTGTACACTCCTCCCCCCTGTGTACACTCCTCCCCCCTGTGTACACTCCTCCCTCCTGTGTACACTCCTCCCCCCTGTGTACACTCACTACTTTACATTGTAGCAAAGTGTCATTTCTTCAGTGTTGTCACATGAAAAGATACAAGAAAATATGAGGGGTGTACTTACTTTTGTGAGAGGCTGTATATATATACACGATCCTGTATTTCCGTGTAGCGGCGGCTCCCTCCTGCTATGATTCAGATTCAGCTCCTGTAGATCCGATGTCTGCCGGCACCCGCTGATCGTTCGGTACAAAGAAAGAACGGCGATCTGTCAGTAGGTGTCATTTCTTCAGTGTTATCACATGAAAAGATAGAAGAAAATGTGAGGGGTGTACTTACTTCTGTGAGATACTGTGTATATATATATATATATATATATATATATATATATATATATATATATATATTATTAATATTATTATTTAATTCATTCATTATTTATTTAATAATATATATATTTTTTTTTTGTATTATTATTTCTTTGCGATACACAATTGCAAAGAGGAAACAAACCATGAATATTAAAGGGTAAAGCCATTTTTCGGGAAACAATATATAGCAATTAAAATTATATATAAAAAAAGCTGAAATACCTAGTAATAAATGATGCAACAGATAATAGTTAACAAAAAAAAAAACACAGAAAAACACCAAAGCCCAAAAACGCTCCATACAAACGCTCAAAAAAACGCCCAAAAAAAAACCGCCGGAAAAGCACTCAAAGACGCTACGCTCAGGTGTGAATGCAGCCTCATTAGCTTTTATTTCATCTTTTATTATTATTCATTTATTATGTTTTTCCGTTAGAAAAAGGGGTTTCAAGTTCAGTTTAGGTTATAGCGTTAGGATTAGGAGTTGGGGTTAGGGTTATTTATTATTATTTTATTTATTTTTTATTCTATTTTATTTATTATTATCACATGAATAATAATAAATGAATATATAAATGTAAAAAAAAATACACAAGTAAACAAAAATCATAAATTAAAAATATATAAATTCAATAAATTAATACTAAGTAACAATAAATAAATAATTAACCCGTACCCCTTAAAAAAATAAAATAATAATAAATAACTAAACACCCTAACACAAAAAAAAGTATTATTATGTATTTTTTTTTTGTTCGAGTTTGGATGTTGCTATTTTACTATTATTATTAATAATAATTATAATAATAATAATAATATTGTATTTAATATTTTTTAAGGTTAGCAGTTAATTATTATTTATTAATATATTATTACATATTATTTATTTATTTTACTTATTTATGATGATTTTTAGTTATTTGTGTATTTCTTTTACATTTATTTATTCATATATTAATTACTATTTTATTTTCAACTTTTTTTTTTATTTGAGCAGAAAATCGCGCAAAAACGCAAAGCTGTGTTTGCTTCCTGACAAGATGTGGCTTACCTGGCGAATCGGGAAGCCCCGAAAGCCCATATATCTCTATGCCCTGGGAGGACCGGAGCGATGATATCATGACGTCATTTTGGGGTCCGGCCACAAGGCCATTTTTTTTTTTTTTTATCATTTGCTTTTAAGGGTAGAGGAAAGATATGAGGTATTTTAGACCCCCCCCCCCCCCCCCAGATCTCTCCATAAAGAGGACCTGTCATGCTGTATTTTTATCGCAAGGGATGATTACATTTCTTGCGATAGCAAAAAAAGTGATACATTTTTTTTTTTAAAGGGACAGAGTAAAACTTAAAAAAATATAATAAAATAAATAAAAAAAATTGTTTTTTTTAAAAGCGTCCCGTCCCCGTGTGGTGAATGCATATGTAGATCATGCCCACATATGTAAACGGTGCTCACACCACACATGTGAGGTATCGCCACGAACGTGTGAGTGAGAGCAATAATTCTATTCCAAGATCTTCTCTATAACACTAAATAGGCAATTTGTAGAATTTTTTAAAACTTCGCCTATGGAGATTTTTAAGTACACTCCCTTCCACGAGCATGCGCAACTTTAAAGCGTGACATGTTAGGTATCTACTTACTCAGCGTAACATCATCTTTCATTTTATACAAAAATATTGGGGTATATATATTGTGGGGGTTTTTGTTTGTGTTTTTTAATTCAATAACCACTTTAGCCCCGGAAGGTTTTACCCCCCTTCCTGACCAGGCCAATTTGCGATACGGCACTGCGTTACTTTAACTGACAATTGCGCAGTCATGCAACGCTGTACACAAACAAAATTGATGACCTTTTTTCCCCACAAATAGAACTTTCTTTTGGTGGTATCTTATCATTATCATCAATTGTTTCGCTATAAACAAAAAAGGGCCGACAATTTCGAAAAAAAAAAGCAAAACTGGTCGTGTGTACGGGGCATTAGAATCGGCGTGGACAGCTAGTGGTTAACCACTTGCTGATCGCATAAAGCCATTATACGGCGGCAAAGTGGATCTCCTGTGCCGGATCATCTACCACCTATGGAGATTTCCATGGACCAACACAATTTTAAACCATCTTTAATATCTTACCAAACAATTGGGTATTATATTGTGTGCACTAAAATTCATTAAAGTATGTTTTTCCTAAAAAGGGAAGTATATTTTTTCCCCAAAAAGTCCAGTTTATTTTTTTCCTAAAAAGTCAAGTATATTTATTTCCTAAAAAGTCCAGTATATTGTTTCCCCAAAAAAAAAAAGTTAAGTATATTTTTTTCCTAAAAAGTCAAGTTTATTTTTTCCCTAAAAAGTAAAGTATAATTTTTTCCTAAAAAGTAAGGTATATTTATTTACAAAAAATTTAATGATATTTTTTTCCTAAAAAGTCAAGTTTATTTTTTTCCGAAAAAGTCAAGTTTATTTATTTCCTAAAAAAATGTAAATATCATTTTTTCCTAAAAAGTCAAGTATATTTTTTCCCCAAAAAGTCAAGTTGATTTTTTCCCTAAAAAGTCAAGTTTATTTTTTCCCTAAAAAGTAAAGTATAATTTTTTCCTAAAAAGTAAGGGATATTTTTTTTAAAAAGTCAAGTTTATTTTTTTCCTAAAAAGTCAAGTTTATTTATTTACTAAAAAAGTTAAGTATCATTTTTTCCTAAAAAGTAAGGTATATTTATTTCCTAAAAAGTAAATTATATTTTTTCCTAAAAAGTCAAGTATATTTTTTTCCTAAAAAGTCCAGTTTATTTTTTTCCTAAAAAGTCAAGTATATTTTTTTCCTAAAAAGTCCAGTTTATTTTTTTCCTAAAAAGTCCAGTTTATTTTTTTCCTAAAAAGTCAAGTATATTTTTTTCCTAAAAAGTCAAGTATATTTTGTTTCCTAAAAAGTCAAGTATATTTTGCTCCTAAAAAGTCAAGTATATTTTTTTCCTAAAAAGTCAAGTATATTTTTTCCTTAAAAAAAGTTAATTAAAGTGTATTTTTTCCCAAAAAATTGCACTTGAAAAACCGCTGCGCTAATACCGTGTGACATAAAAATATGCAGCATCCGCCATTTTATTTTCTAGGGCCTCTGCTTAAAAAAAAAAAAATATATATATATATATATATATATATATATATAATATTTGGGTGTTCTCAGTAATTTTCTAGCTAAAAAAAAAACGTATTTCTACGCGTAGAAAAAGCCCGGAATGGAAGTGGTTAATATTTTATAGTCTTTTCATACATTGGAAACCTGCGAGCGGCCGGCTGGGTACGCAAAACAAAAATAAAAGAAGGGCGATACGAGTGGCCGACGCCATCTGCGTGAGCGTAAGGTATGATTCCCCTCCCCCACTCATGACTTTAGGGGGGAACACAAGTCCCTCTGGAAGGCTGCGTTGCCTTGTGTGTGCGATTTTTCCATTCATCCAGTTACATCCAAAGCATTTTATGGCTGAAAATTGCACCTAATTGTTCCCAGTCATCTTTTCATGTTATTCCAAGAATTCTCTCCGAAAATTCCCCCTTGGTGATCCTGTGTCCTCCTAGTGGTGGAAAGTAATATGGCGGCCGTCATTTCCCAATCGTAGGATGTTGGGAATCGGGCCCATCCCTTGATATTGGTGAATTCGCTTTTCACGAAACGTCTGGTGATAATTTACTGATAATCTGCAGGCCGCGTCATCTCCGCGGAATCTCGCAGTCACATGACAAACGTGCCGCGCAGCTGTTCACCATGAAAGCCTCCCGGAATGTTTTATTGTCGGTCCGGCTCCAAAAGTCCTATAAATGGTAAAAATTAACATACCGGCTTCACCGCAGGAACTTACTGTAAGAGATAAACGTTTCATCTGCGAGGCTTTACATTAGAAAACATTGGAAGAGGAAAGCGAACGTCTGAGAGACGCGAGATCCAAGAGGTTCGCGAAATCGATCGCGTCAGTTTCACTCGAGGTTCCTTCATGTTCCTCGGACACGTCTTGTATGATAAGGAAAAACAAATTTTCCTCTGGGATACGGCGGAGAAGAGAAGTCCATGTCCTGGTGTTCCACGTTCCAAATAGATTTTTTTTCAAAAGCTAAAAGCTAACGTAACTATATTAGCCTGCGTTCGCACCTGAGGGCCGCGTTTTGAGCTTTTTTTTGGGCATTTTTCCGAGCGTTTGCATATACATTTTTTTTAACCTTTGGCATTTTTTTTTTTTTTTGAGGACATTTTTTTTTTTTTTTAAATAATTAAAAAGAGAAAAAAAAAGGAGTCATACAACAGCACAAGTGGCCAGCATTTTTTAATTAGCCAACAGAGAAAAATATCATCTGTTTTCATCATTTGTTGCTACTGTTTGTTTTTTAACTTTTTCATCCACTTTTTTTATTATTATTATTATTAATATTATTATTATTATTATTCTTTTTTTAAATTTACTTTTTTTTTGTAAGGGTTTAAGGGTTAGGGATTAATTAATTTATTTTTAATTTATTTACTTATTATTTTTATTTTTTTTAAGTTAGGGGCTAAGGTTAGGGGTTAATTTTAAGGATTAGGATTAAGGTTTAATATTAGTGTTAGGGTTTAATATTATTGTGTTAGGGCTTAATATTAGGGAAAGGGGTTAATATTAAGGTTACGATTAGGGTTAGGGGTTAATATTTGGGTTAAGGGTAGATTTTAGGGTTATTGATTTGTTTTATTATTTATTTATTTTCTTTTTTTTTAACTTTACTTTTTTTGTAAGGGTTTAAGGGTTAGAGATTAATTAATTTATTTTTAATTTATTTACTTATTATTATTATTATTTTAAGTTAGGGGCTAAGGTTAGGGGTTAATAGGGTTTAGGATTAAAGTTTAATATTAGTGTTAGGGTTTAATATTATTGTGTTAGGGCTTAATATTAGGAAAAGAGGTTAATATTAGGGTTACGATTAGGGTTAGGGGTTGATATTTTTTTTTATCTTTACTTTTTTTTGTAAGGGTTTAAGGGTTAGGGATTAATTTATTTATTTTTAATTTATTTACTTATTATTTTTTTATTTTTTTAAGTTAGGGGCTAAGGTTAGGGGTTAATTTTAAGTATTAGGATTAAGGTTTAATATTAGTGTTAGGGTTTAATATTATTGTGTTAGGGCATAATATTAGGGAAAGGGGTTAATATTAAGGTTACGATTAGGGTTAGGGGTTAATATTTGGGTTAAGGGTAGATTTTAGGGTTATTGATTTGTTTTATTATTTATTTATTTTCTTTTTTTTTAACTTTACTTTTTTTGTAAGGGTTTAAGGGTTAGAGATTAATTAATTTATTTGTAATTTATTTACTTATTATTATTTTTTTTTTAAGTTAGGGGCTAAGGTTAGGGGTTAATAGGGTTTAGGATTAAGGTTTAATATTAGTGTGTTTGGGCTTAATATTAGGGAAAGGGGTTAATATTAGGGTTACAATTAGGGTTAGGGGTTAATATTTGGGTTAAGGGTGGATTTTAAGGTTATTGATTTGTTTTATTATTTATTTATTTTCATTATTGGATTTGAGCAGAAAAACGCACAAAATTGCACCCAATTAGGGTTAGGCATTAATATTAGTGTTAAGGTTTAATATTAGTGTTATGGGGTTATTATTAGAGTTAGGAGTTAATATTAGTGTTAGGGGTTAGGATTAGGGGTTAAAAATAGTGCTAGGAGTTAAGATTAGGGTTAGGGGTTAATATTAGGGATTCGAGTTAGGGGTTAATATTAGTGTTAGGGGTTAGGATTAAGGTTAGGGTTAATATTAGAGTTAGGGGTTAATATTAGGGTTAGGGGTTAGAATTAGGGGTTAATATTAGTACTAGGGGTTAAGATTAGGGTTAAGATTAGGGATTAGAGTTAGGGGTTAATATTAGTGTCAGGGTTTAATATTGGGGTTAATATTAGGGTTTAGGGTTAGGAGTTAATATTAGTATTAGAATTTAATATTAGTGTTAGGGTTTAATATTAGGCTAAGGGGTTAATATTGGGGTTAGGATTAGGGTTAGGGGTTATTATTAGTGTTAGGGGGTTAGGATTAGGGGTTAATATTAGTGTTAGGGGTAATATTAGGTTTGGGGGTTAATATTAGGGTTTAGGATTAGGGTTAGGGGTTCATATTTGTGTTAGGAGTTTTACAATTTGTGTTAGGGGTTCATATTATTAATATTAGGGTTATGGGTTAATATTATGAATTAAAGTTAGGGGTTAATATTAGTGTTAGGGTTTAATATTGGGGTTGATATTAGGGTTTAGTATTAGGGTTAGGGGTTAATATTAGTGTTAGGGTTTAATATTAGGGTAGGGGGTAATATTGGGGTTAGGATTAGGGTTTTGGGTTAGGGGTTAATATTTGGGTTAAGGGTTGTTTTTTTAATTTCATTTATATATTTTCAAATTACAAAAACTGAGCAAGAAGGAGGGTTGTGCCAAAACTAATACAAAAGTGGAAATAATTTTTTTTTTTTTTTTAACTTTACTTAGGTGGTGCAACTTTCCCATGTTGGTACTGAGATACTCTTCCTCTGGGGGTTGGCCACCCGTCAATCACGTCCCTTCCTTGCCGACCCCCCGGGAACCTGGACAGAGAGGGGCGGCATTCACCGGAACCGATCCCCTGTATTATCCTCCTGCAGCAGCTGAAAGCCGGCTTCTTCTCTTCTCCCTCCTGCCAGACATTCAGCTGCTGCAGGAAGATAATTCAGGTGATCGGTTCCGGTAAATGTTGCCCCAGGCACCCCTCCTGTTCAGGTTCCCCTTCCTTCTGCTGTCCGCCCCCCCCCCCCCCCATGTGCTCCCCTGGCCTCCTTTCCCCCCCCCCACCTCCGGCTTCCACTCCTCTCCTTTCCTGACAGCTGATGTGGTTATCCCTTCAGGCGGGGGAGGGGTTGGTAAATACAGTATGTCATTTTCCAGCCCCTTCCTTTTCTGAATGAACACAATGAGTGATCGGTACCGATCACTCACTGTGTTCATTCATTGATGAAGCAGAGTGTTTAATGTGTCCTCAATCACTTTTTCTGTCTCAAAAGTGAGACTTCAGGGGTCCGTTTAGACCCCTGACATTTCTCCGAAGCCCCCCCAACAGGTTGCTAATTAAAAAAAAAAACATACTAAAAAATAAAATTGTAAAAAATAATAAAAAAACATTAAACACACCAAGCTCTGTCCTACTGACCGTCCACAGCTCTACTGATTGACACTGCTGACTTTTAAGCACTTGACCTCCGGGAAAGATTTACCCCCCCCTTCATGACCAGGCCATTTTTTGCGATACAGCACTGTGCTATTTTAACTGGCAATTGACAATTGTGCCAATACATGGGATCGGCTCCAGTAAATGTTGCCCCAGCCACCCCTGCTGTCCAGGTTCCCCTTTCTTCTGCTGTCCGCCCCCCCCCCATGTGCTCCCCTGGCCTCCTTCCCCCCTCACAAAAAACTTCCGGCCTCCACTTCTCTCCTTTCCTGATGTCTGCTGTGGGGATCCCTTTAGGATTGAGAGCATGGGGGGGGGGAGAGGGCTGGTAAATACAGTATGTCATTTACCCGCTCCTTCCTTTTCCGAATGAACACAGTGAGTGATCGGTACCGATCACTCACTGTGTTCATTTATAACTGAAGCATAGAAAACTGTATTTACTATGCTTTTGTAAAGGAACAGGTAGACTTCCCTCTGGAAGTGAGAAGAATCCTTACCAGCCCCCTGATGGAAAGACAGAACAGACATACCAGGTACTACAAGTATGTTAGAGCACTCCAGAACAGGACCGGCAAGAGGTGCAGAGATGTCTCTGAGGGGAGGGTCCACCAACACTCCTCCTGCAAGGGAGGAGAGAAGGGTAACTTCCTGTCTGATAACAAGGGGCCTGAAGGTAGACAGGCCCCCTGAGGAAGTATGTTGGTTGCCATCTCTCACAGCTGAAACCTGACAAAGCCAGAACCGTCTGGACATTAAGCCCTTTGAGATGTTTACCAGGATCCACAATGCCTACTCTTTTCACAGGAGGTCATCTGAGAGTCCCAAGCTGGGGATGACAGGAGAAGACAATAGGCTAAACACAGTCATGCACGGAGTCAATGCTCTGAGAAGTATCCGGTGTGCATGGGTGAAACTGAGGATTCAGATCCCTATCTGGGTAAAGAACGCATGCAGGTGTATGAGGATCGCCGCTTTACCCAACCAGCACATGCAGTTAAAAGAGAAAGAGCGGCCTCAGCCTGCATGTCTCCGCTTACATGAACCTTGCCACTGACGCGTTTCATCTTGCACCTACGCTTTCCCCGACTTGTTCATTCCCCGACTTAGTTGGGGTAGGCGGTACACTTTGGTGGGGGTCGGCCATGCCCAGTGACCTTTGACCTCTGGGGACCCGCCCTCTGACCTTTGACCTCTGGGGGAGGTCCCTGTTCAAGAGCCTGGGTCCTAGCCTTGTTCTTAAAGGGAAAACCCTAACCCCTAACCCTAACCCCCTAACCCCCTAACCCTAACCCTAACCCTAAACCCTAACCCTAACCCTAACCCCTAACCCTAACCCTAACCCTAAACCCTTAACCCTAACCCTAAACCCTAACCCTAACCCTAACCCCTAACCCTAACCCTAACCACCCTAACCCTAACCACCCTAACCCTAACCCCTAACCCTAACCCTAACCCCTAACCCTAACCCCCTAACCCCTAACCCCAAACCCTAACCCTAACCCTAACCCTAAACCCTAACCCCTAACCCTAACCCTAAACCCTAACCCTAACCCCTAACCCTAACCACCCTAACCCTAACCACCCTAACCCCTAACCCTAACCCTTAACCCTAACCCTAACCCTAAACCCCTAACCCCTAACCCCAAACCCTAACCCTAAACCCTAACCCCTAACCCTAACCCTAAACCCTAACCCTAACCCTAACCCCTAACCCTAACCCTAACCACCCTAACCACCCTAACCCCTAACCCTAACCCTTAACCCCAAACCCTAACCCTAACCCTAAACCCTAACCCCTAACCCTAACCCTAAACCCTAACCCTAACCCCTAACACTAACCCTAACCCTAAACCCTAACCCTAACCCCTAACCCTAACCCTAACCCTGTGGGTGGGGCAAGATGCGTCAGAGGCATCAGGCTTAGGCCACTCCTTATCTTCTGACTGCACAAGCTGGTTGGGGGAAAAGCCTCGATCCTCATACGCATGCATGGTTTACTTCTCTGGATCAGTAAAGTGGAACCTCGGATTACGAGCAAAATCTGTTCCAGGAGAATTCTCGTCATCCAAAGCACTCGCATATCAAAGCGAATTTCCCCATAGAAGTCAATGGAAACGAAAATAATTTGTTCCGCATTGACTTCTATGACATGCAATACTGCATGTGGCCAGAGGTGGGGGGGGCGCCGGAGAGCCTCGGAAATATTTGGAAAGGCTCGGGGACAGCTCGGCTGAATTCAGAAAAACCTTGGAAAGGTTCGGGAACGGAGTATTTCCGAGTTTTTCCGAGTATTTCCGAATGGCTCGAAACGACTCAGGATTTAAAAAAAAAAATGCTCATATTGTGAAACGTTCGTTAACCACGTTACTCGCAATCCAAGGTTTCACTGTATTTGGATGTGCCAGCAGCCCCCTTTCTTGAGGATCCAGAGAAGAGGCTCCTCTCCTGCCTTGAGCAGCGCTACAGGTCAGGTCGCTGTAACGCTTCAGGCAATGTTACTATAAAGTTTGGTGTGGATCACAGCTTCGGGGGTATATATGATATACTTAACAGTTAACTATAAGCAGGCAGAAATCAGATAAGGAGACTCAGATAATTTGGGAATACTAGTGGTTTTATTTAGTTTGGTAGAACACAGTCATAACATGGAGTTCCAGAGGAAACTTAGGTCAGTGGTTCTCAACTCCTGTCCTCAGGACCCACTAACAGGCCAGGTTTGCAAGATAACTGAAATACATCACAGGCGATATAATTTGCTGCTCAGTGATTGCAGTATTCTAGTCTGCATCTCACCAAGGTAATACTTAAAATCTGACCTGTTAGTGGGTCCCGAGGACCGGAGTTGAGAACCACTGACTTAGGTGAAGTAGCAGTACACAGGATAAAAGGTTATAGCGGGAATAATTGCTAAGAGAGGACTGGGGCTCTGTCTGGCCCAAAAGCTGGAAGTTGGAGGGACTCTGACCGGCCCAATAGTGAGGAGGCAGCCGGGCTCTATCCGGCCCAATAGTGAGATGGAAGTCAGGGCTCTATCCGGCCCAATAGTGAGATGGAAGTCGGGGCTCTATCCGGCCCAATAGTGAGATGGAAGTCGGGGTTCTATCCGGCCCAATAGTGAGATGGAAGTCGGGGCTCTATCCGGCCCAATAGTGAGATGGAAGTAGGGGCTCTATCCGGCCCAATAGTGAGATGGAAGTAGGGGCTCTATCCGGCCCAATAGTGCGATGGAAGTCGGGGCTCTATCCGGCCCAATAGTGCGATGGAAGTCGGGGCTCTATCCGGCCCAATAGTGAGATGGAAGTCGGGGCTCTATCCGGCCCAATAGTGAGATGGAAGTCGGGGCTTTATCCGGCCCAATAGTGCGATGGAAGTCGGGGCTCTATCCGGCCCAATAGTGAGATGGAAGTCGGGCTCTATCCGTCCCAATGGTGAGATGGAAGTAGCGGCTCTATCCGGCCCAATAGTGAGATGGAAGTCGGGGCTTTATCCGGCCCAATAGTGAGATGGAAGTCGGGGCTTTATCCGGCCCAATAGTGCGATGGAAGTCGGGGCTCTATCCGGCCCAATAGTGAGATGGAAGTCGGGCTCTATCCGGCCCAATGGTGAGATGGAAGTAGCGGCTCTATCCGGCCCAATAGTGAGATGGAAGTCGGGGCTCTATCCGGCCCAATAGTGAGATGGAAGTAGGGGCTCTATCCGGCCCAATAGTGAGATGGAAGTAGGGGCTCTATCCGGCCCAATAGTGAGATGGAAGTAGGGGCTCTATCCGGCCCAATAGTCCGATGGAAGTCGGGGCTCTATCCGGCCCAATAGTGCGATGGAAGTCGGGGCTCTATCCGGCCCAATAGTGAGATGGAAGTCGGGGCTCTATCCGGCCCAATGGTGAGACAGAAGTAGGGGCTCTATCCTGCCCAATAGTGAAATGGAAGTCGGGGTTCTATCCGGCCCAATAGTGAGATGGAAGTAGGGGCTCTATCCGGCCCAATAGTGAGATGGAAGTAGGGGCTCTATCCGGCCCAATAGTGAGATGGAAGTCGGGGTTCTATCCGGCCCAATAGTGAGATGGAAGTAGGGGCTCTATCAGGCCCAATAGTGAGATGGAAGTAGGGGCTCTATCCGGCCCAATAGTGAGATGGAAGTCGGGGCTCTATCCGGCCCAATAGTGAGATGGAAGTCGGGGCTCTATCCGGCCCAATAGTGAGATGAAAGTCGGGGTTCTATCCGGCCCAATAGTGAGATGGAAGTAGGGGCTCTATCAGGCCCAATAGTGAGATGGAAGTAGGGGCTCTATCCGGCCCAATAGTGAGATGGAAGTCGGGGCTCTATCCGGCCCAATAGTGAGATGGAAGTCGGGGCTCTATCCGGCCCAATAGTGAGATAGAAGTCGGGGCTCTATCCGGCCCAATAGTGAGATGGAAGTAGGGGCTCTATCCGGCCCAATAGTGAGATGGAAGTAGGGGCTCTATCCGGCCCAATAGTGAGATGTAAGTCGGGGCTCTATCCGGCCCAATAGTGAGATGGAAGTAGGGGCTCTATCCGGCCCAATAGTGAGATGTAAGTCGGGGCTCTATCCGGCCCAATAGTGAGATGGAAGTCGGGGCTCTATCCGGCCCAATAGTGAGATGAAAGTAGGGGCTCTATCCGGCCCAATAGTGAGGGAAGACGGTCGTCAGCTGCTGGAGCTATTTACCTGGTGTCAGGTTCCTAGCACCAAGCAAAGGGTGTCGGCTGTTTAAGTAGGGAGAAGAGGTGGAGCCGGGTGATGTCGCTGTGAGTCATCGGACTGTGACGGAGTTGGTTGAGATCTCAGAGCCCCGGTGCAGAGATAAGAATATTACAGGAGTCCCGGTGGAGTTATAAGGACATTACAGTCGCAGTGGGTAAGGGATAATCAAACTTGGTCCCAGTTGACCTAGGAAGTCAGAGGTTCCTTCTGGAGAGAGGGAAATGGAGGGGTACCAGGTACCAATTAGGGTCCTACATGACCCATGGGAAAGGAAATTTCCTGAGGAAGAAGAGAGTGGAGGCCAAAATGGGTCACAGCTCTAGAGACTGAGCTGACTCAGGGACTGGAGCAAGGGGTCAAGCAAAAGATTGGTTAGACCAGATGTTTTGGAACTACATTTCCCATGAAGCTCGTGCAGTCTGCAGTGTAGTTGAGCATTGTGGGAGATGTAGTTCCAAAACATCTGGGGTACCAAGGTTCACCATCACTGGGTTAGGCTAGTAGCAGAGCTGAAGAAAAGGCATCTAGCCCACTAGGACCCTAGGGACAAACTGAGGCATGCTGGGCAGAAAAGGGGGCTATCTTGGGCTGGCCTAATTTTTTGGGATGCAAGTCTCCAATTCTCCTGTAGGTGACAGTATACCTCAAGAGTATCTAAATTCCTGTGTCCCACAATGGAGGAGAAAAAAATATTACTCATCACATTTGTGAATTTCCAGGACCCACAGAAATCCCTTCACACCCGGGTCCTCCTAGACCTCTCAAACAAGACCACATCTCCGCCGGGGTCAAGCAAGCTTCTGTTCCTGGATGCCCTTTGAAAGGTGTTGGTAAGAAGTGGCGGCTTTCATTTCCCTCTGTATATTTATTTATCTTCGGCTGAGAAAGTGGCCTCTTTATGCATGATAAAGCAAATGTGAGCGAACAGAGGGGCTCATTGTCACCCGCCGGGGTCATGTATCCCGGATTTCTCTCCTCGCAGTCTGGCAAAGCTTTAGTCAATAAACTACAACTTCCTCCATCTACATTATAAATGACCCATAAAAGTGTTCCTTCTACAATGTGAGGGCCCAGAAACACCGCCATCAGGGGGGTAGAGGCAGTACACCTGTAAGGGGCCCGGAGGTCCCCAGGGGCCTGGATGGCAACCCCCCCTTTATTTTATTATTTTTTTTTATTATTTGTTTAGTATTTATTTTTATTATTTTTTTGTAAGGGGCCCAGAGGTCCCCAAGGCCCCGGATGGTAACCCCCCTTTTTATGTATTTTTTTATAAAAAAAAAAAATTTTTTTATTTATTTTTAGTTTTATTTATTTTTTGTAAGGGGCCCAGAGGTCCCCAGAGGCCCTGAGGTCCCCAGGGCCCCGGATGGTAACCCCCCTTTTTTATGTATTTTTTATATTAAAAAATAATATATATTTATTTTATTTATTTATTTATTTATTTTATTTTTATTTTTTGTAAGGGGTCCAGAGGTCCCCGGAGGTCCCCAGGGCCCCGGATGGCAACCCCCCACTTTTTTTATTATACTTTTTTTTTTTAATATAATTTTTTTTTTTTGTAAGGGGCCCAGAGGCCCGGAGGTCCCCAGGGCCCCGGATGGTAACCCCCCTTTTTTAATGTATTTTGTATATTAAAATCTATATATATATTTTATTTATTTATTTTATTTTATTTTATTTTTATTTATTTTTTGTAAAGGGCACAGAGGTCCCCAGAGGCCCGGAGGTCCCCAGGGCCCCGGATGGCAACCCCCCTCTTTTTTTTTTATAAAAATATTTTTTTTTTATTAATTTTTTTATAATTTTTTTTTGTAAGGGGCCCAGAGGTCCCCAGAGGCCCGGAGGTCCCCAGGGCCCCGGATGGTAACCCCCCTTTTTTATGTATTTTTTATTTAAAAAAAATATTTATTTTTTAATTTTTTTATTTTATTTTTATTTATTTTTTGTAAGGGGCCCAGAGGTCCCCGGAGGTCCCCAGGGCCCCAGATGGCAACCCCCTCTTTTTTTTTAATAAAAATATTTTTTTTTAATTAATTTTTTTATAATTTTTTTTTTTTGTAAGGGGCCCAGAGGTCCCCAGAGGCCCGGAGGTCGCCGGGGCCCCGGATGGTAACTCCCCCTTTTTTATGTATTTTTTATTTTAAAAAAATGTTTTAATTTATTTTCTATTGATTTCTATTGATTTTTTTGTAAGGGGCCCAGAGGCCCGGAGGTCCCCAGGGCCCCCGGATGGCAACCCCCCCTTTTTTTTATATAAAAAAAATATATATATATATATATATATTTTTTTATAAATTTTTTTTTTTTTTGTAAGGGGCCCAGAGGTCCCCAGGGCCCCGGATGGTAACCCCCCTTTTTTATGTATTTTTTATAAAAAAATAAAAAATAAAAAAAAATTATTTTCTATTTATTTTTATTTATTTTTTGTAAGGGGCCCAGAGGCCCGGAGGTCCCCAGGGCCCCCGGGTGACAACCCCCCCTTTTTAAAAAAAAAAAAAATATATATATATATATATATATATATATATATTTTTTTTTTTATAAATTAATTTTTTTTTTTGTAAGGGGCCCAGAGGTCCCCAGGGCCCCGGATGGCAACCCCCATTTTTTTTTTCTTGTTTTGTTTTTCTTGTTCGTCAGCACCCAAAGCCCCCCCGACCTCAACAATTAGCGGCGGAAGCACCACCTCGCTTCTCAATTCACGGCTGCCCCCCCCCCCCCCCCGCTTCTGAGTTGGAACTTTGGAGCATGTAGAACACGATTGCTTGGCTGAAAATCTGATGATTCCGTTCTCACTTCAGGGACTCCAAATCTCGCCCCCCCCCCCCCCCCCCATGTGTACCTTTCCTCTGATGGTTATGGATGATGGATTTCAGCAGCGGCCATTTAATATTTTTGTTTTTGGTTCAGACGCACATAGATTCTGGATTTTCTGGAATATACATTATATTCATGTTCCCAAGGGGACGGCCCAACATGACTGCCCACCAGTGCACACAGCAAGGTCCATAAAGACATGGATGAGCGAGTTTGGGGGTGGAGGAACTTGATTGGCCTGCACAGAGTCCTGACCTCAACCTGATAGAACACCTTTGGGATGAATTAGAGAGCGGAGACTGCGAGCCAGGCCTTCTCGTCCAACATCAGTGCCTGACCTCACACATGCTCTTCTGGAAGAACGGTCAAACATTCCCATAGACACCCTCCTAAACCTTGTGGACAGCCTTCCCGGAAGAGTTGAAGGTGTTATAGCTGCAAAGGGCGGGGCCAACTCAATATTGAACCCTACGGCCTAAGACTGGGAGGCCATTAAAGTTCATGTGGGTGTAAAGGCGGGCGTCCCAATACTTTTGGTAATATAGTGTATGTTCAAGGTGGTTTGGGACATAAAGTGGTTGTAAACCCTTTACAACCACTTTTATCTACAGGTAAGTCTGGATTAAAGGGGTTGTAGAGCTTCGTGCTTTTTCATGCATTAAGGTAAAAAAAACACCTTGCAGTGTCCGGCCCCCCCGAGCCCCCCCCCCCCCTGTTTTACTTACCTGAGCCCCGAATCTCCGTTGGCGCGATCCCGCGTTGCTTTCGCTCAGGTCTTCTCGGCTCTTCATTGGATGATTGATAGCAGCGCAGCCATTGGCTCCCGCTGCTGTCAATCAAATCAATGACGTGGCGTGGCGCGCCACCGGGGGGGCGGGGCCGACTGATACACTCGGCAGGCTATGGCCTCCGAATGTATGTACACGGGAGCGCGCCCGCAAGCTAACCCCCTTGGGAGAGCGCTTCCCAGAGGGGGGGGGGTTAGCTCTTGTGGGGAGGAGCCGAGACAGCCGCCGAGGGACCCCAGAAGAGGAGGATCGGGGGCCACTCTGTGCAAAACGAACTGCGCAGTGGAGGTAAGTATGATATGTTTGTTATTTTTTTATTTATTTTTTATTTTAAACCTTTACAACCCCTTTAAGGCTTCTCTGTAGCTGCTGGAAATATCTCCCGAACCTCCACGGTTTAGGAGATTTTTGCAAAAGAGAGATGGGCGCCGATGTCTACGGCGCATGCGCACTTTAGAAGCGGCGATCGTGGCGTTTCTAAAGGAGATCGTGCCGTGACTGGCGGCTCCCGATGAGTGACGTCATCGCGGCTCCGGCCAATCACAGCGCCGGAGCCGCGATACCCGGAAGGAAGAGAGTGAAAGATGGAGGCTTCGTGGAGGCGAGGAAATGGGGGACATCGCAGGCTTCGGTTTCAGGTAGGTGACACATAATGGGCTAGTATACGATGCTATCTAGCCCATTACACTTTACCTTTTGCAGGGAAACAAAGAGGAAGTAAAACCCATCCTCTTTAACCACTTCCCGCCCAGTCAATAGGAGATTGACGTCCGGGAAGTGGTTGTGTTATCCACACTGGACGTCATATGACGTCCTGCAGGATAACAGCCGCCGCGTGCCCGGGGGGGTGCACATCGCGGCGATCGGTGGAGCGAGCGGTGTGTCAGTCTGACCCACCGCTACACTGATCTCGGTAAAGAGCCTCCGGCGGAGGCTTTTTACCACGTGATCAGCCGTGTCCAATCACAGCTGATCAGGATGTAAACAGGAAGAGCCGTTGATTTACTCTTCCTTACTCGCGTCTGACAGACGCGAGTAGAGGAGAGCCGATCGGTGGCTCTCCTGACAGGGGGGGGTTCGCGCTGATTGTTTATCAGTGCAGCCCCCCCTCGGATGCCCACACTAGACCACCAGGATGCCGTCCAGGACCACCAGGGAAGCCCCAAGCATGTGGATGGCCAGGTAAGTCCCCCATGGCCATCCACATGTACAAATACATAAATAAACATATGCCAATCAGTGCCCACAAATGGGCACTGACTGGCACCATCATGGCACGACCACAATGTGATGCCCAGCAATGCCATCCACCAGTGTCATCAGTGCCACCTACTAGTGTCCATCAGTGCCACCTATCAGTGCCCATCCGTGCCCATCTGTACCCATAAGTGCCCACCTATCAGTGCCCGTCCGTGCCACCTATCAGTGCCACCCATAAGTGCCCATCAGTGCCGCCTATAAGTGCCCATCAGTGCTACCTATGAGTGCCCATCAGTGCCGCCTATGAGTGCCCATTAGTGCCACCTATGAGTGCCCATCAGTGCCGCATACCAGTGCCACATATCAGTGCCCATCAGTGCCGCCTATCAGTGCCCATCATCAGTGCCCATCATCAGTACCCATCAGTGCCACCTCATTGGTGCCACCTCATCGGTGCCCATCAGTGCCGCCTTATCAGTGCCCGTCATTGAAATAGAAAAGGTACTTATTTACAAAAAATGTAAAAGAAACAAAGAAAAAAAAAGTTTTTTTCAAAATTTTTGCTCTTTTTTTATTTGTTGTGCAAAAAATAAAAATCGCAGAGGCGATCAAATACCACCGAAAGAAAGCTCTATTTGTGGGAACAAAATGATAAAAAATTTGTTTGGGTACAGTGTAGCATGACCGCGCAATTGTCACTCAAATTGCGACAGCGCTGAAAGCTGAAAATTGGCCTGGGCAGAAAGGTGTATAAGTGCCCCCCCGGAAGTGGTTATACATGTGGAACCAGGGCCGTCTTAATAGCATCATGGGCCCCCTGGGCAAAGAAAGGCTCTGGGGCCCCTACAATGATGACAGTGCAGGTAAACAGACATCAAGTAGATAGGAGGCAGACTGCCTCCCCTGTGCATCTATCACTCTCAGTGCCATCATGGGGCCCCCAATTTCGGGGCAGCGTGGGCTCAAGGACCAGCTGCTTTGGGGAAAGTGCAGGGGCCCTCCCTATGCAGCTGGGGGCCCCTGGGCAGTGCCTAGGTGTGCCCTCTCATTAAGACAGCCCTGTGTGGAACTGCAGTGTTTTATGTTTTACAAGACTCTACACCCCCCCCCCCCCGGTGGGGCCCCGCAGTATTCCTTTGGGAGTGGACTTTAATTTTCGCACATAATTGTTTATATTGCCCCCCCCTCCCCCAATGGAGCCCCGAACATTCCTCTGGTCCTGGACTTTTCTTTCTATTACAGGATTGTTTGATTGATATTGTTCATGGTTTCATCTTTTTCACTTTATTGGTGATTTTATTCATTGAT
Source organism: Rana muscosa (assembly GCA_029206835.1). NCBI lineage: Eukaryota > Metazoa > Chordata > Amphibia > Anura > Ranidae > Rana > Rana muscosa. Next base: position 411,926,535 of record CM055118.1, on the reverse strand, counting down.
GTTGATTGTTGAATTATTATTATTAAGTGAGAAAAAATGCTCTGCGCCTCGGATGTGCGACGCGTGTTCAGATAGACGAGGAGATCCGCTAATGGAGGTGAATGATTGCAGCAGTTGTTAGACATGTCCGATGCGTTTCGTACAAATCGAAAATTCGTAGGAATTTCCGAAAATTCATACATTGGGAAGCATCCGAAATACGAATTTCTATTCTTACAAATTTTATACGAAATACGAAAATTTAGTTGACAGAATTTGGTTCGGGGAGTGGGAGAGACGGGAGTGGGAGAGACGGGACAGACTGGTCCTGGTAGTCGATGGGAGATTCAGAATTGGACAAAATAAGAATGTTCCTTAATATCGTTTTATTATTGTCATAATAATTACCATTATTCGTTATGATGAAGATAAAAACCCAGGAAGTCATCACAGCACAGGGATGATGGGAGCCCCTCATACTGAGCACAGGGATGGTGGGAGCCCCTCATAATGAGCACAGCACAGGGATGGTGGGGGCCCCTCATAATGAGCACAGGGATGGTGGGAGCCCCTCATAATGAGCACAGCACAGGGATGGTGGGGGCCCCTCATAATGAGCACAGCACAGGGATGGTGGGAGCCCCTCATAATGAGCACAGCACAGGGATGGTGGGAGTCCCTCATAATGAGCACAGCACAGGGATGGTGGGGGCCCCTCATAAAGAGCACAGCACAGGGATGGTGGGAGCCCCTCATAATGAGCACAGCACAGGGATGGTGGGAGTCCCTCATAATGAGCACAGCACAGGGATGGTGGGAGCCCCTCATAATGAGCACAGCACAGGGATGGTGGGAGTCCCTCATAATGAGCACAGCACAGGGATGGTGGGAGCCCCTCATAATGAGCACAGGGATGGTGGGGGCCCCTCATAATGAGCACAGCACAGGGATGGTGGGGGCCCCTCATAATGAGCACAGGGATGGTGGGGGCCCCTCATAATGAGCACAGCACAGGGATGGTGGGAGCCCCTCATAATGAGCACAGCACAGGGATGGTGGGAGCCCCTCATAATGAGCACAGCACAGGGATGGTGAGAGTCCCTCATAATGAGCACAGCACAGGGATGGTGGGGGCCCCTCATAAAGAGCACAGCACAGGGATGGTGGGAGTCCCTCATAATGAGCACAGCACAGGGATGGTGGGAGCCCCTCATAATGAGCACAGCACAGGGATGGGGGGAGCCCCTCATAATGAGCACAGCACAGGGATGGGGGGAGCCCCTCATAATGAGCACAGCACAGGGATGGTGGGGGCCCCTCATAATGAGCACAGCACAGGGATGGTGGGGGCCCCTCATAATGAGCACAGCACAGGGATGGTGGGAGCCCCTCATAATGAGCACAGCAAAGGGATGGTGGGAGCCCCTCATAATGAGCACAGCACAGGGATGGTGGGAGCCCCTCATAATGAGCACAGCACAGGGATGGTGGGAGCCCCTCATAATGAGCACAGCAAAGGGATGGTGGGAGCCCCTCATAATGAGCACAGCACAGGGATGGTGGGTGCCCCTCATAATGAGCACAGCACAGGGATGGTGGGAACACCTCATAATGAGCACAGCACAGGGATGGTGGGAGCCCCTCATAATGAGCACAGCACAGGGATGGTGGGAGTCCCTCATAATGAGCACAGCACAGGGATGGGGGGAGCCCCTCATAATGAGCACAGCACAGGGATGGTGGGGGCCCCTCATAATGAGCACAGCACAGGGATGGTGAGAGCCCCTCATAATGAGCACAGCCCAGGGATGGTGGGGGCCCCTCATAATGAGCACAGCACAGGGATGGTGGGGGCCCCTCATAATGAGCACAGCACAGGGATGTTGGGAGCCCCTCATAATGAGCACAGCACAGGGATGGTGAGAGCCCCTCATAATGAGCACAGCACAGGGATGGTGAGAGCCCCTCATAATGAGCACAGCACAGGGATGGTGGGAGCCCCTCATAATGAGCACAGCACGGGGATGGGGGAGCCCCTCATAATGAGCACAGCACAGGGATGGGGGAGCCCCTCATAATGAGCACAGCACAGGGATGGGGGAGCCCCTCATAATGAGCACAGCACAGGGATGGTGGGAGCCCCTCATAATGGGCACAGCACAGGGATGGTGGGAGCCCCTCATAATGGGCACAGCACGGGGATGGTGGGAGCCCCTCATAATGGGCACAGCACGGGGATGGGGGGAGCCCCTCATAATGAGCACAGCACAGGGATGGAGGGAGCCCCTCATAATGAGCACAGCACAGGGATGGGGGGAGCCCCTCATAATGAGCACAGCACAGGGATTGGGGGAGCCCCTCATAATGAGCACAGCACAGGGATGGAGGGAGCCCCTCATAATGAGCACAGCACAGGGATGGTGGGAGCCCCTCATAATGGGCACAGCACGGGGATGGGGGGAGCCCCTCATAATGAGCACAGCACAGGGATGGTGGGAGCCCCTCATAATGAGCACAGCACAGGGATGGTGGGAGCCCCTCATAATGGGCACAGCACGGGGATGGGGGGAGCCCCTCATAATGAGCACAGCACAGGGATGGTGGGAGCCCCTCATAATGAGCACAGCACAGGGATGGAGGGAGCCCCTCATAATGAGCACAGCACAGGGATGGTGGGAGCTAGTGATGAGCCGAACACCCCCGGGTTCGGTTCGCACCAGAAACCGCGAACGGACCGAAAGTTCGCACGAACGTTAGAACCCTATTAAATACAATGGATGCGAACGTTCGGATTCTAAAGTGCTAATTATAACAACTATTATGCATGTTATTGTCCGAAACAGAGTTTGGGAACCCGGGTTGTGCACCAGGGGACATGTATCAATGCAAAAAGAAGTTTTAAAAACGGACGTTTTCCGGGAGCAGTCATTTTAATGATGCATAAAGTGAAAAAAAAAAAAGAGTCAAATATTCCTTTAAATATCGTACCTGGGGGGTGTCTAAAGTATGCCTGTGAAGTGCCACGTGTTTCCCGTGTTTAGAACTGTCCCTGCACAAAATAACATTTCTAAAGGAAAAAAAAGCCATTTAAAACTGCTTGCGGCTTTAATGTAATGTCTGGTCCCGGTAATATGGATGAAAATCTTTAAGAAAAATGGCATAGCTACCCCATCACCCCCCCCCCCCCCCTTTGGGTCTTGTATGGATATTAAGGGGAACCCCGCACATAAAATAAAAAAGGCCCTATATACTCTGAACAGCCGTATACAGGCGGTGCATACAAGACAGGGACTGTAGGTTTGTTCTTATGTAGAATGTGTTTGTAATTTTGAACAGGTACATTGTTTAAGTGTAGCTCCAGCCAAAAAATATATTTTTAAGCTTTTTGGAAAACATAGGTAAGGGTTATCACCCCTGTAACATTTGTTTTGCTGTCTGTGCCCCTGTTCAGAACATTTCACCTCACTTTCCGTCCCAATGACAACTGATTTTGGAAAATTTGTTTTTTTTATTGAAACAAGGATTGGTGATAAAGCATCAGTGGAGAGGAGACACTTTTTTTCCCATATTTATTCTTACAGGAGAGAATTTCCCTTCCTAGGGGTAGATTTCCTCTCACTTCCTGTTGTCTTCTTCCGTTTGCAAGGAGGAGTCGTTTGTAAGTTGGATGTTTGAAAGTAGGGGCCTGCCGTATATACTCTGCAGAAATAGGCCCCTTACATGTTGGTGTTGCCACAACACTGTGAGCCCTCACAGTTACTCTTGGTGGGCGCATGAATGGGCTCTGCTGTGAAATATTAGATCAAGAATTTTAATTGCATGCCCCTGTTAAACAGGGGCTGAAAAATTGGGCCTTAGGCACTGGTGCCACAACACTGCAACCTCTCCCAGATACTTTAGTTGGAGTGCAGGAATGAGCCCTGCTGCAAAGCATTGCATAAAAAATTGTAATAACACACCCCTGTTTAACAGGGGCTGAAAAATTGGGCCTTAGCCACTGGTGGCGGCACCCAGAAACAAAAATGTTCTTCCAAGCTATCATCATCAATCGGATCATTGAGGAGGAGGAGGAGGATAGTCAGTCAACATAACAGGACAGTCTCTCAGCATCAGCATCAGTCTTGAAGGGATGTGACATTTGAAAATAAATTAGTCTGTTATATCAGCATCAGGTGTGTGGTAGCTGGTGGTGATCCAAGACTGGTTCATCTTTATGAAGGTCAGTCGATCAACCAAGTCGGTGGACAGGCGCACCCTGTGATCCGTGACAAATCCTCCAGCAGCACTGAATGTGCGTTCCGAAAGAACGCTGGATGCAGGACAGGCCAGTAGCTCAATTGCATACTGTGCAAGCTCTGGCCAGTGATCCATCCTCAAGACCCAGTAAGCCAGAGGATTTTCGGTGGGGAAGGTGTCCAAGTCTGACCTTGCCCCTAGGTATTCCTGCACCATGTATATCAGACGCTGGCGATGGTTGCTGGAACCGATCATACCTTGGGGCTGCGGACTAAAGAATTGTCTGAACGCTTCGGTCAGACGGCCACCTTCCCCACCGCTCCTTCTTTGACTGACCGAAGCCTCAGCAACTCGTTGTCCAGGACCAGGAGTTTGTAACCTCCCAGTCTCTGGGAACGCGTTGCACAGACCTTTCTGCAAGGCCTCCCGGAGTTGTCTCATCCTCTGCTCCCTCTGCGACGGTAAGATAAGGTCCGCAACCTTACCCTTGTACCGTGGATCAAGGAGAGTGGCCAGCCAGTAATGGTCCCTCTCCTTGATCCAAAGAATACGAGGATCCTTCTGCAGACTTTGCAGGATCAGGGAGGCCATGCAGCATAGGTTAGCTGAGGCATTCGGTCCAGAGTCCTCTGGGTCACTAAGGACGACATGATCCACAGCCACCTCCTCCCAGCCACGTACAAGTCCACTGGTTTCTTGGGACTGTAAATCATCCCTAAAAGACTGCTGCTGATGATGATGCTGAGTGCCAGCCTCCACCTCCATGCTGACACAATCCTCCTCCTCCTCTTCCTGTGCGATGGGTGGGACAGAAGGAACACTGTCTGGGTAAAGGGGGCCTTGAGAGGCAAGGAAGTCCTCCTCTTCCTACCTCTGTTCTGCCTCAAGTGCCCTGTCCATTATTCCACGCAGCGTATGTTCCAACAGGTGGACAAGAGGTACAGTGTCACTGATGCATGCACTGTCACTGCTCACCATCCTCGTGGCCTCCTCAAATGGTGCCAGGACAGTGCATGCATCCCTGATCATGCCCCACTGGCGTGGTGAAAAAAACCCGAGCTCCCCTGACCCTGTCCTGGTGCCGTAGTCGCACAGGTACTCATTGATGGCCCTCTGCTGCGTGTGCAGCCGCTGCAGCATGGCCAACGTTGAGTTCCACCTGGTGGGCATGTCACATATAAGGCGGTTCTTGGGCAGGTTCAACTCCTTTTGCAGCTCAGCCAGCCGAGCACTGGCATTATAAGATCTGCGGAAATGCACACAGACTTTCCTGGCCTGCCTCAGGACATCCTGTAAGCCCGGGTACCTGCCCAAGAACCGCTGCACCACCAGGTTAAGGACGTGAGCCACACAGGGCACATGGGTCAGTTGTCCCTGTCGGAGGGTGGAGAGGAGGTTGGTGCCATTGTCGCAAACCACCATTCCTGGCTTAAGCTGGCGTGGCGTCAACCACCTCTCAGCCTGCCCCTGCAGAGCAGACAGAACCTCTGCCCCAGTGTGGCTCCTGTCCCCCAAACACACCAGCGCAAGCACAGCATGGCATCTTTTTGCCTGCGTACTTGCGTAGCCCCTTGAATGCCTACGGAGCACCGCTGGTTCCGAGGACAAAGCACAGGAAGAGGCCATGGAGGAAGAAGAAGAGAAGGGGGTGGAGGAGAGAGGTGTGTCACAACCAGTAGTAGCATTTTGGAGGCGTGGCGGTGGAATAACCTCCAACACTACTGCACCTTGTCCTGCATCCTTCCCAGCTGCCAAAAGAGTGACCCAATGGGCCGTGAAAGAAAGGTAACGTCCCTGTCCATGCCTGCTGGACCATGAGTCAGCGGTAATATGCACCTTACCGCTGACCGCCCTGTCCAGCGAGGCCAAGACATTGCCTTCCACATGCCGGTAGAGAGCCGGAATCGCCTTCCGTGAGAAAAAGTGGCGTTTGGGAACCTGCCACTGAGGAACCGCACATTGCACAAACTCACGGAAGGGGGCCGAGTCTACCAACTGAAAAGGCAGCAGTTGAAGCGCTAGCAATTTAGCCAAGCTAGCATTCAACCGCTGGGCATGTGGATGGCTGGGAGTGAACTTCTTTCGACGGTCCAGCAGCTGGGGCAGGGAAATTTGCCTGCTAGAATCGGACGTCGGTGTACTGCTAGCAGAGTGGGCGCAAGTACTTGGCTGTGACACACCTAATTCTACACCTTCATTCCTCTCAGTGCATGTTTCAGAGAGGACTGAAGTTATAGTGGGGTTGGAGATCCCAGCTGATGCGGTGCAAGGAGAGGTCCGCTTTGTTCTTTGGGTCTTTAAGGTAAGCTTGCCAACGAGCTGCATGGCAGGTCAACATATGTCTGATCAAGCATGTGGTGCCCAAGCGGCTGATGTTTTGGCCACGCGATATACGCTTGAGACATATGTTGCAAACAGCAGCTGTGCGATCTGATGCACTCGCCTCAAAAAAGGCCCACACCAAAGAACTTTTTGAATAACGGGCAGAGGCAGCGCCCTGCACAGGCGGAGCTCTGCGGTGTGATTCCGTCGGTGTGCTGCCCTTACGCCGGCCCCCCGAGGGCATCCTGCCTCATTGGAGATGTGCCTCCTCCTCATCCTCCTCCTCCTCCTCTCTCCTATTAGGCACCCACTTGGAGTCAGTGACCTCATCATCCCCTCCCTCCTCATCACTGGAGCCATCTGGCAGTATGCTGCAGCTGCTGGAACATGACTGCCAGATTGGTGTCCTTCTTGAGCATCCCCTCTCTGCTCTCACGCTACTGCCTTCCTCTAGCTGGGTATCATCATCAGATCCTTCCAAACGCTGGGCATCCTCCTGGAGCATGTACCCAACACTGTGCTCAAACAGTTCAGGGGACTCCTCAGGAGGACATGGTGGATCTAGGGAAGGAGTGACTGATGATGACATTGATACCAGGGAAGAGGACCCTTTGGCAGCTGCTTTGCCAGTACCCTGAGCCTGGGTGAGAGAGGATGAGGAGGATGAGGAGGGCTTGGTCATCCACTCTACCAAGTCTTCGGCATGATGCGGCTCAACATGTCCAGCTGCCGAAAAGAAGGACAAGCGTATCCCATGGCCACGTGCTGATGGCGATGCACCGCGTCCACGACCAGCACTGTTGTCTCTAGACACAGAGCCTGCTTGCCCTCTTTTATTGGCTCCTGACTGTCTGCCTCTCCTTGTTTGCCTTCCAGACATTCTAATGGCCTGCAGGGAAATGGGAAAACCAGCAATAAGCCTAGCTTCAGGAGTATATTTTGCAGGAATCACACTACGCCTGCTGTAAGTGCTGCAAATGCCTGTTGGTGTAACACACCAGAAAACACAGCAATACGGGCTAAGTTCAGGTGAATAATGTGCAGGAGGCACACTCCGCCCGCTGTAAGTGCTGCAAATGCCTGTTGGTGTAACACCAGGAAAACACAGCAATACGGGCTAACTTCAGGTGTATAATGTGCAGGAGGCTTAGCATCACTGACACTGTCCCCTGCCTATCCTTCTCCTCCCTGCACACAAGGTTTAGCAAAGAATGTGACACTGACACTCTCCCTGCCTATCCTTCTCTCTCCCTGCACACAAGTTTGAGGTACAAATAGCACTGACACTGTCCCTGCCTATGTAACTCTTTCCCTGCTCCGGAACACACTACACAAGACCGCCGCGCTGGCGGACTTTTATAGTGTGGGGCGTGTGCTAAACCCCCTGAGCTATAATTGGCCACAGGCAACCTGCCTGTGGCCAATTATGGCTCTCCTATCTGCCGGCGCTGTGATTGGCCAAGCATGCGGGGTCACAGTGCATGCTTGGCCAATCACAGCGCCGGGATTGCACTGCGATGGCGCAGTGTATTGTGGGCCGTTCGCGTCACTCGAATTGGCGCGAACGGCCCAAATCGTTCGTTGTTCGCCGAACGGTCGAACAGCCGATGTTCGAGTCGAACTTATGTTCGACTCGAACACCGAGCTCATCCCTAGTGGGAGCCCCTCATAATGAGCACAGCACAGGGATGGTGGGAGCCCCTCATAATGAGCACAGCACCCCACCCACCACTTCCCAATTCGTGGCAGACCCCCCTGCTTCTCAATTTGCGGCACCCCCCCCCCCCTTCTCCTCTGCTCCAGGGGGCCTATGCCTGAAGCTGTGTAAGGGGCCCCAAAATTCCTGATGGCGGCCCTGGTCACCCAAATACAACATAAGCATGGCAAATTGACCAAGAAAAGCAGCTTTTTGGTTGGAGGACACGTTGTAGTGATGGAGGAAGAAAACTATGTCATCCAATAAGAATGAAGTCTGGAGAAGGCAAAAACTCCGCTGCTGATCAACAACCTCCAAGTAGGACGTTTCTTTCAATGGACAAAGTGCTCCCCCAAGTGGCTGCTATTAATATTACAGGTGTCAGTGGATGTGTGACCAATTGGGAGTTATTAGGGGGGGGATTTACTAAAGACAAAAAAGTTGCTAAACAAAGGGAATTCGCACCAGAAGTTAAAGCGGCATTAACCACTTCAGCTCAGGAAGATTTACCCCGCTTCCTGACCAAGCCCATTTTTTTGCAATACGGCACTGCGTTATTTTAACTGACAATTGCGTGGTCGTGCGACACTGTACCCAATTTTTTTTTATAGAATTTGTCCCCCCACAAATAGAGCTTTCTTTTGGTGGTATTTGATCACGGCAGCAGTTTTTTTTTTTTTTTTTGCGCTATAAACAGAAAAAGAGCAACAATTTTGAAAAAATAAATAATTTTTTTTACTTTCTGCTTTAAAACATTCAATTAAAAAAAATGTAAAAAATCGAATTTCTTCATCACTATAGGCCAATATGTATTTTGACACCTTTTCTGGTAAAAAAAAAAAAATCCAATAAGTGTATAGTGATTGGTTTGCGCATAAAAGGTATTGCGTCTACAAACTACGGGATAGATTTCTTTTTACTAGTAGCAATCAGCAACTTTTAGTGGGACTGCGATATCGCAGCAGACAAATTGGACACTCACTGACACTTTGTGGGAACCAGTGATACTAATACAGTGATCAGTGATAAAAATATGCACTGTCACTGTACTAATATACACTGGCTGGGAAGAGTTTAACATCAGGGGGGGGGGGCGATCAAAGGGTTAATTGTGTGCCTAGCCAGTGTTTTCTTACAGCTTTTAGTAGGGGAAGGCATGGATCCGTATCCCCCCGCTTTGTAGGAACACAGGATCCATGCCTTCCCCTACTGACAGATCGCCGTTCTTCCTTTGTACCGAACGATCAGCGGGTGCCGGCGGACATCGACCTACAGGACCTGAATCATAGCAGGATGGAGCCGCCGCTACACAGAAATACAGGATCGTATATATATATATATATATATATTTATATATATATATTATATATCAGCCTCTCACAAAAGTAAGTACACCCCTCACATTTTCTTCTATCTTTTCATGTGACAACACTGAAGAAATGACACTTTGCTACAATGTAAAGTAGTGAGTGTACACAGGGGGAGGAGTGTACACAGGGGGGAGGAGTGTACACAGGGGGAGGAGTGTACACAGGGGGAGGAGTGCACACAGGGGGGAGGAGTGCACACAGGGGGGAGGAGTGTAAAGCTTGTATAATCGGTGTAAATTTCCTCTCCCCCTCAAAATAACTCAACACACAGCCATTAATGTCTAAACCGCTGGCAACAAAAGTGAGTACACCCCAAAGTGAAAATGTCCAAATTGGTCCCAATTAGCCATTTTCCCTCCTCCCCGGTGTCATGTGACTCGTTAGTGTTACAAGGTCTCAGGTGTGAATGGGGAGCAGGTGTGATAAATTTGGTGTTATCGCTCTCACTCTCTCATACTGGTCACTGGAAGTACATACATGGCACCTCATGGCAAAGAACCTCTGAGGATCTGAAGAAAATAATTGTTGATCTACATAAAGATGGCCGAGGCTATAAGAAGATTGCTAAGACCCTGAAACTGATCTGCAGCACGGTGGCCAAGACCATCCAGCGGTATAACAGGACAGGTTCCCCTCAGAACAGGCCTCGCCATGGTCCACCAAAGAAGTTGAGGTCACGTGCTCAGCGTCATATCCAGAGGTTGTCTTTGGGAAATAGACGTTTGAGTGCTGCCAGCATTGCTGCAGAGGGTGAAGGGGTGGGGGAGGGGTCAGCCTGTCAGTGCTCAGACCATACACCGCACACTGCATCAAATTGGTCTGCATGGCTGTCGTCCCAGAAGGAAGCCTCTTCTAAAGATGATGCACAAGAAAGAGCCGCAAACAGTTTTTCTGAAGACAAGCAGACTAAGGACATGGATTACTGGAACCATGTCCTGTGGTCTGATGAGACCAAGATAAACGTATTTGGTGTCAGATTGGTGTCAGGAGTGTGTGGCGGCAACCAGGTGAGGAGGACAAAGACGAGTGTGTCTTCCCTACAGTCAGGCATGGTGGTGGGAGTGTCATGGTCTGGGGCTGCATGAGTGCTGCCGGCACTGGGGGGGCTACAGATCATTGGGGGAACCATAAATGCCAACATGTACTGTGATATACTGAAGCAGAGCATGATCCCCTCCCTTCAGAGACTGGACCGCAGGGGAGTATTCCACATGATAACGACCCCAAACACACCTCCAAGATGACCACTGCCTTGCTAAAGAAGCTGAGGTGAAGGTGATGGACTGGCCAAGCATGTCTCCAGACCCTAAACCCTATATGAGCATCTGTGGGGGATCCTCAAACGGAAGGTGGAGGAGCGCAAGGTCTAGGCTAGGCCACTTCTGGTGTGATTACTAACAGCAGAAGCCGATCAGCGGGTGAGGGGCACTAGATGTCCGCCGGCACCGGCCGATTGTCGGGAAGATGCACAGAAAGGAAGAGCTCCATTCTGAGGGGGGGGGGGGGGGTGGATTTTGGTTCGACACACAATCAACTGGGCTAGGCAACACAAGTAACCATTTGATCGCCCCTGATGTTAACCCCTTCCCAGCCAGTGTCGATTAGTTACAGTGACAGTGCATATGTTTTTAGCACTGATCAGGGTCAGGGAGGAACGGGAGGGGGGGGGGGTGCCCGGTAAGCAAGTGGTTAAATCTTCTGCTCTTGTTGTTGTTGTTTTAAAGCCGAGTTCCACCCTAAAAATGAACTTTCTATTAACAGCTTGCCTTTAATGTAAAAAAAAATATATATTTTTTTACTTAATTCTATCTGGCTGTTACTAGGCAGATTTCGTAATCTGCCTAGTTCCTGGTCCTAGGTGGTTCAGCTTCCTGTCCTAAGACCCCCATTGCCTCCTGGGAAATGATGACACTCATTTCCCAGGAGTCTCTGGGCATTACTGTGCCTAAAAATCGCCCAGCATGCACCTCTCCCTGAAAACCAGGAAGAAAAAGGAACTGGGCTTCACATGCCCACACATATGATGGATACGGCCACAACATGAGCTGGAGGATATAAGGCAAGTGTTTGCAATGATTTCTGGAACGATTGGGGAGCTATTAATATGTTTTAGGGACTATTTAATGCAATTCATTTAAGCTTGCAAAAAAATAAAAAAATAATGTCCGGAACCCCGCTTTAACTTTGGATAGTAAAAAAAAAATAATTCTGCCAGTAAATCCCCTTATACAGCCCACTTCCTGTTTCTTGTCTGGTCATTAGCCTAGGCTTATGACATCATGCAAAGCTCTCTCTCTCTCACTCTTGTGAGAATTTGCCAGGAAGGGAGGGGGGGGATGAGTCATAAGAGGGCCCATGAGAGCTGCAGAGCTGGAGGTGTGCCTCTGTGTAAATCCAGGAAGTGAACAGGCAGCAGCTTCAGCTGCCCACAGTTAAAATGGCTGCAGCCAGACTCAGTGGGAGGGAGATTTTCTTGCAGCATATTTGGCAAGTACAGAATCACAGTACAGTAAAACCTTGGTTTGAGAGCGTTTTGCAAGACAAGCAAAAATTTATTTTTATACATTTTGACTTGATATACAAGCGATGTCTTGGTATACAAGTAGCGTCGTCAAGTCACAACTGAGTATAAAAGAGAAGAGAGGCGCCTCTAATGACTTGTGCACACGATCGGATTTCCGATGGAATAAAATCCGATGGACTTGTTTCATCGGAAATTCTGATCGTGTGTGGGCCCCATCAGACTTTTTTTTTCCATCGGAGTAAAAAAATAGAACATGTTTTAAATTTTTCCGATGGAAAAAAAAATCCGGATGGGAAATTCCGATCGTCTGTGTGGAATTCCATTGGAGAAAAATCCACGCATGCTCAGAATCAAGTCAACGCATGCTCGGAAGCATTACGCTTAATTTTTCTCGGCTCATCGGAGTGTTTTACGTCACCGCGTTTTGGACGGTCGGAATTTAGTCTGAAGGCGTGTAGGCAAGACTGATGGAAGTCAGCTTCATCGGAATTCTGACGGAAAATTCCATCGGATTTTATTCCATCGGAAATCCGATCGTGTGTACAGGGCTTAAGTGTAGCAATATGGTTACATTTCATGAAGGTACAACATTTTCGCAAATCACATGGTTGATGATTAAAAGCACATCTACAGAGGTGGCTCTAGGCTTTGTGAGGCCTTAGGCAAAACTTGACATCTCAACTCTCGCCCATAATGGGAAAAATAATTTAAGGACAAGAGCCTCCTTCCCACAACCCTGGCTGGTGGTTGTGGGGGGTCTGCGGGCAGGGGGCTTATCAGAATCTGGAAGCCCCCTTTAAACAAGGTGGCCCCCAGATCCCGCTTTTTAATAACTAAGGGGCGGGGGCCACCCAGTGATGTCACCTGGTGAACCCGCCCCCCTTGTGACGTCATTGACTGAGGGCATGCTGGGTCATTGACGTCACAAGGGGTGGTGTCACCGATATTCACTGTTTGTTAGGGACGCTGGCGGCCCCGCTCCTGAGTCAGGGCTCTTAATGCTGCCTGAGCACAGCAACGTTAAGGTCCCCCCTGTCCCTCAAAACTGGGAATGCATTGGGTAAGTTAGGAGGCCACGAGGCCCCTGTGAGTGTGAGGCCTTAGGCGAATGCCTAATTTGCCTAATTAAAGAGCCGCCCCTGCACATCTAAGTATGGAGGCATCCGGGGTAAAAATGTCCACCTAGACCGTCCTCCTCACTGCCATCGTCCCTTCCACTCTGCGCAAGGTCACTTTTATCGGCGGTGGGAAAGGGCCCCCCCTGCCCCCGTCCCGCCGCACTCTGGTGCCCTCTGCCGGCGGAGGCGATGGGGTCCGCTTTCCTGTTGGGTATGAAGACGAGTGAGGGGGAAGTTGGCCCCCACCCGTCTCCATACCATTTCAGGGCGGAAGCAACGTCAAAACTTCACTTCCGCCAATAGCTCTAAAAGCAACTTTTTTTTTTTTTTCAAATTACATTTAATTATTTTAGTTTTTTTATTGCATTTTAGTGTAAATATGAGATGTGACGTCTTTTTGACCCCCCAGATCTCATATAAGAGGACCTGTCATGCTTTTTTCCTATTACAAGGGATGTTTACATTTCTTGTAATAGGAATAAAAAGTGACCCCCTTTTTTTTAAAAAAAAGAACAGTGTAAAATTTTTAAATAAAAGGTAAAATAAATAAGAAAAAAAAAAAATGTTTTTTTAAAAAACATGCCCCGTCCCTCCGAGCTCACGAGCAGAAGTGAACGCATACGTGAGTAGCGCCCGCATATGAAAACTGTGTTCAAACCACACATGTGAGGTATCACCGCGATCGTTAGAGTGAGAGCAATAATTCTAGCCCTATACCTCCTCTGTAACTCAAAACATGCAACCTGTACAATTTTTTACACATCACATATGGAGATTTTTAAGGGTAAAAACTTGTCACCATTCCACGAGCGGGCGCAACTTTGAAGCGTGACATGTTGGGTATCAAATTTACTCGGCGCAACATTATCTTTCACAATATAAAAAAAAAAAATTGGGCTAACTTTACTGTTGTCTTATTTTTTAATTAAAAAAAGTGCGTTTGTAAGACTGCTGTGCAAATATGGTGTGACAAAAAGTATTGTAACGACCGCCATTTTATTCTCTAGGGTGTTAGAAAAAAAATATATATATATATATATATATATATATATATACACACACTGTATTTATTGGCGTATAACACTCACTTTTTTACCCTGAAAATAGAGGGTAAACTGTGCCTGTGTGTTATACGCCGGGGGCTGTGGAAAGTTTTTTCCCTGAAACTTCCCTCTTAAAGTTGGGGTGCGTGTTATATGCCGATAAATACGGTATATATATATATATATATATATATATATATATATATATAATGTTTGGGGCTTCTAAGTAATTTTCTAGCAAAAAAATAATGATTTTAACTTGTAAACAAGTTTAAAAAAGAGGCTCGGTCCTTAAGCGGTTAAATGTAACCAAATTGCTACACTTAGAGGCGCCTCTCTTCTCTTTTATACTCCGGAGCTCCTGCTGGATTTTACTTCTAATCCCCTTGTGGAGGCTTCTATTTGTAGATGGACATTTTATGGTTACACAACCTGTCACATTGCTATAATCTTTTTATATAGACTATAAACTGAAGGATTTATGAAAAAATGGTTGGGGAACGAATCATCTGAGTTTCCATTATTTCTTATGGGGAAATTCACTTTGATATACAAGTGCTTTGTATTACAAGCATGTTTCCGGAAGGAATTATGCTCGCAATCAGAGGTTTTACTGTATATATAAAATAACATGCAAAGTGGTTGGAAGGAAGCTTCAGAATGGCAAATATGTTTTTATTACAAATTATGTGAGCAGACTGCAGTTCATCTTTAAAGTAAAGCAGTGCCGTATCGCAAAAAAATGGCCTGGTCACGAAAGGTGGGGTGGGGGGTAAACTTTTTGGAGCTGAACCGGTTAAAAACGCAAAATGCACCGCAAGCCGTGCCTAAAAAAAAACAAAAAAAACCCATCAACCGCATAAATGTGAATCTAGAATTTAGTAAATCAACCCCATCATGTGTGTGAGAGAAGAGCTGAGAAAGGATGTGACAATTACTCTCTGTAGGATAATATCAGGTGGATGGACGGACGGTTGGATGAATGGTTGGTTGGTTGGATGAATGGTTGGTTGGATGGATGAATGATTGGTTGGATGGATGAATGATTGGTTGGTTGAATGGAGGGATGGATGAATGATTGGTTGGACAGATGAATGAATGGTTGGTTGGACGGATGAATGAATGGTTGGTTGGATGGATGGATAAATGAATGAATGATTGGTTGGATGGATGAATGATTGGTTGGATGGATGAATGATTGGTTGGTTGGATGGATGGAGGGATGGATGAATGATTGCTTGGACGGATCAATTGTTGGTTGGTTGGATGGTTGATTGGATGGATGGATGGATGGTTGATTGGATGGATGGATGAATGATTGGTTGGATGGATGAATGATTGGTTGGATGGATGAATGATTGGTTGGTCGGATGGAGGGAGGGAGGGATGGATGAATGATTGGTTGGTTGGACGGATAGATGAATGATTGGTTGGATGGATCATTGATTGGTTGGTTGGATGGAGGGATGGATGAATGGTTGGATGGATTAATGGATGAATGATTGGTTGGATGGATGAATGATTGGTTGGAAGGACGATGGATGGATGAATGCTTGGTTGATTGGATGAATGCTTGGTTGGTTGGACGATGGATGGATGAATGGTTGGTTGGATGAATGATTGGTTGGTTGGACGGATGAATAAATGGTTGGTTGGACAGATGGATGAATGGTTGGTTGGATGGATGGATAAATTATTAGTTGGATGGATGGATGGATGAATTATTGGTTGGTTGGATGGAGGGATGGATGAATGATTGGACAAATGGATGAATGGTTGGATGGATTAATGATTGGTTGGATGGATGAATAAATGATTGGTTGGACGGACGATGGATGGATGAATGCTTGGTTGATTGGATGGATGAATGCTTGGTTGGACGGTTGGATGGATGAATGGTTGGTTGGTTGGACGATGGATGGATGAATGATTGGTTGGATGGAGGGATGGATGAATGATTGGTTGAATGGAGGGATGGATGAATGATTGGTTGGTTGGATGGATGAATGATTGGTTGGATGGAGGGATGGATGAATGATTGGTTGGTTGAATGGAGGGATGGATGAATGATTGGTTGGACAGATGAATGAATGGTTGGTTGGACGGATGAATGAATGGTTGGATAAATGAATGAATGATTGGTTGGATGGATGAATGATTGCTTGGACGGATCAATGGTTGGTTGGTTGGATGGATGGTTGATTGGATGGATGGATGGTTGATTGGATGGATGGATGAATGATTGGTTGGATGGATGAATGATTGGTTGGATGGATGAATGATTGGTTGGATGGATGAATGATTGGTTGGATGGATGAATGATTGGTTGGTCGGATGGAGGGAGGGAGGGATGGATGAATGATTGGTTGGTTGGACGGATAGATGAATGATTGGTTGGATGGATCATTGATTGGTTGGTTGGATGGAGGGATGGATGAATGGTTGGATGGATTAATGGATGAATGATTGGTTGGATGGATGAATGATTGGTTGGAAGGACGATGGATGGATGAATGCTTGGTTGATTGGATGAATGCTTGGTTGGTTGGACGATGGATGGATGAATGGTTGGTTGGATGAATGATTGGTTGGTTGGACGGATGAATAAATGGTTGGTTGGACAGATGGATGAATGGTTGGTTGGATGGATGGATAAATTATTAGTTGGATGGATGGATGAATGATTGGTTGGATGGATGAATGATTGGACAAATGGATGAATGGTTGGATGGATTAATGATTGGTTGGATGGATGAATAAATGATTGGTTGGACGGACGATGGATGGATGAATGCTTGGTTGATTGGATGGATGAATGCTTGGTTGGACGGTTGGATGGATGAATGGTTGGTTGGTTGGACGATGGATGGATGAATGAATGGTTGGACGGACGAATAGATGAATGATTGGTTGGAGGGACGAATAGATGAATGATTGGTTGGACGGACGAATAGATGAATCATTGGTTGGACGGACGAATAGATGAATGATTGGTTGGACGATGGATGGATGGATGAATGATTGGTTGGACGATGGATGGATGAATGATTGGTTGGATGGATGAATGGTTGGTTGGTTGGACGATGGATGGATGAATGAATGGTTGGACGGACGAATAGATGAATCATTGGTTGGACGGACGAATAGATGAATGATTGGTTGGACGATGGATGGATGGATGAATGATTGGTTGGACGATGGATGGATGAATGATTGGTTGGATGGATGAATGGTTGGTTGGTTGGACGATGGATGGATGAATGAATGGATGAATGAATGGTTGGACGGACGAATAGATGAATGATTGGTTGGACGATGGATGGATGAATGAATGGTTGGACGGACGAATAGATGAATGATTGGTTGGACGATGGATGAATGGTTGGTTGGATGGATGAATGGTTGGTTGGTTGGACGATGGATGGATGAATGAATGGTTGGACGGACGAATAGATGAATGATTGGTTGGACGATGGATGGATGGATGAATGGTTGGTTGGATGGACGGATGAAGGTTTTTCTTCACAGATGTTTTATAAAACGGAAGCAGTTGCAACAATTCTCATTATTGCATCAAAGAGGAAGAAGTGCGCACAGCTCAGGATTGTCGCATTCATATCGCTAAATAACACAAACAAACCAGAACTTATAAATGAATTCTGCACTTCTGTATAAAAGAACTTTCCTTACGCTGTATTCACATAAATGAATAAAATGTAAAATAAATACACAATTCAATAATTTAATACTAAGTAACGATAAATAATTAACCCTTAACTTTAAGACCTCTTTCACACTGAAGGCGTTTTTGGGCTAAAAATAACACATGTAAAGCGCTTGAAAAACGCCTCCCCTGCAGCCCCAGTATGAGAGCCCGAGTGC